>JARACY010000351.1:0-102433 GCA_029255725.1 Scrobipalpa atriplicella
ATGTATGTATCTATTTGTAGTATGAAAAGCAGTTCCTATAACTATCACATTTGCGTCTGTTGTGTTGTAACACACTTGTTCAAAGAAAAAAAAACATTGTGCGAAGTGACACATTGCCAGGCTCCATTAAACATACTTTTAAATAATACTACTGGCTTTGTCATATAATTATGATAGGACATGACATGACAACCACAAATATACCAGATTTAAACAAAATTTAAATTTAAAAATATCTGTTACGTTTTGGTAGTTAACTTCGTCTTGTACTCTACCTCGGGCAACGGCAACACGGGTTTTAAACTTGTTTTAAACTTATTTTATTTTGGAAATGCAAAGAATCTTTCGTCCTTTTACATTGAGTTAAATAATCTGCCTTTTTTAATAGAGCTATATATAGGTGCTTAGAATGGTGATTGTGTGTGGTTTGTACCGTAGTTATGTTTGTATGCATTTGCTACATTGTTGAGCGTACATAGTTGAAACAAAAAAGATAATAAAATACATGACTTCATCAAGGAATCTTGCAGGACAATAAACCAAACCAACAAAAGCGCATATGACTTGAAGTTCTCACACTAAAAAAAACTCCTAAGAAGAATTTTATAAGTAGCCAAACAAACAACAAAAAAGATCATGCATTGTATTTGGTACGAAACGAAATAAAAACACAACGCATTTGTCTGTTTTTTTTATTTAATAAATATTTGTTGCAAATACCTACTTAACTCGGAATTACAATTTAGGTGACCATGTCTAAAGAGCAGGTACGGATAATTCTTTTTCCATTCTCTCTTCTGGTTCTTGTGTGGTGATGATGGTGAACATTCTGCCAGCACTTACAGAATGACTCCGGCCGCTGACACCATTTGTATAGAAGAGCCAACTTTTTTTCATATTTAATACCTTGAAGAAAGTTGTTCATTTACATGGTTTGGTTAGTATTTTTTTTACCCCATGCATTAAGTTGTATTGCAAAGCAGTAACTTTTCTTCTTTTTATCAAATGGGTTTTTGAGATGAAGTTTAGGGGCCGTTTTTAGCGCGGGTTTTATGAAAACTTCCAAGGAGAATTTTATTTCCTGTCTACCGCAGAGACGCTAGCGTTGCAAACGGTCAATAAATAAAACGGAAAATATCCATTAGGAAGACATACAAAATACCCGCACAATCCGCACATACTTTGTATGGCAGAAGCAATACACTTTGAGGTTTCGATTTAAGAGGCTACCATGAGCCAAGTGGCGGCCTCATCAGTCAAAAAATCATAATCCACTGAAAACACAATCAATCGAAAATCTGGTACGGCGAATTGAAGTTAAAGCAAAGAAGATAATTTAGAACATCATAAACTTATGATTCAGTGTTTACAGCAGTTACAGATAGCAAAAGTGCTAAAAGTGGCCGTTTTTCGCAAATTTTCTTTCTGTTACTACCAGGAACTATGAATTTCAAGTTTATGATGTTCTAAATTATCTTCTTTGCTTTAACTTCAATTCGCCGTACCGGATTTTCGATTGATTGTGTTTTCAGTGGATTATGATTTTTTGACTGATGGGGCGCCACTTGGCTCATGGTAGCCTCTTAAGGGCGGGAACAAAGCAGAGGTGGCGCCATCATCCATAATAAAATTAATTACTTATATTTGTATCTCAAATAATTTTCATAAATATATTACGGTTTGCCCCAACAATAAGTAATTCTTCATTGTATTACCCATAGTATCATCATAATTACCTTCTAAGCTTTGCGAAAAAAATCCTGCAATTCCTATAAATTGTCACTTGATGGATTACAAAATGAAGTGTATTTGAGATACAATAAAATAAATTTATTACTAAGGTGCCACCTTTGTTCTGTTTCCCCCTTTAGGGCCGAAACATTTTCATGAATATGTTACGTTTTGCCGGAACTTGAAGTGATTCTTCATTTTGTTTCCCATGTAGAGTCTGTTCGAAGAGAGAACAGGCATGGAATTTGAGGGCGCGCATTTGTATTTATTTAACTGTCACTTGTTCGTGTGAGGATTATGCCCAAGACTTTAACAGTAACCTTCTACATAAAATTTTGGAGGTTTTAGGTCAAAGACCTAGGCATAAACGCCACGCAACCAGCCGTGGGCTAATTAATACAAAAATGCGCCCTCCGATTCTATGCCTGTTCTCTTTTCAAACAGACTCTATTATTATATTTAATTAGCATCTAAGCTTTCATAAAAAACAACGGTGGCGCCACCTCTGCTCTGTTTCCCCTTAACAGACAAAAGACTCTTGCGCACATTCTGTACAATAGTTTGCGTGGCTTATCTACAAGTGTGTTAGTATTTTATTATTTCTAACCTATGGACAAATATACGTACAGAACATTCCGTTTAAATCCTTTCTTATACTGTGGCTTCTTCGGGTAAACGAACGACCCGATGAAACTCGGTGTCACAGTTTTAAGCCAACTATAAGTAACACAGCCAATACGCCTCTGACTTTTAAGCAACGACCACCATACAAAACAGCGACCCGAACCGACGGATTAACGTGCGCTCCGAAGCACGGAACCTTTTTTTTACTGACAATCGGGTGATTCAGTCTGCATTGTTTTAAGTCGTAACTTAACTCACAGAGTGATAAATTGTCAAAAATCTACATTTGAAAGTTTAAATATAAAATACTAATCTATGCACACACCTATACGAAGAAATTCAAAGGTTGTGCTAACTCGACTAATCCGTAGTGGGTTCACGTGGTCGACGCCCTATTCAGAGTAGACTCGTGCCCCTCGGTGGGGACGTATATAAGCTGATGATGATGATACCTAATATCTAACTAAAGGTATTATACTATACAGGGTTTTAATTGCGTGCCAAAGCTTAGGGGGTGTTTCAGTAACGTAAAAGGAGCCCATAAAAAAATAAAATTAAATGGCTCCTTTTACGTGGATACCCACTATGGATTAGTCGAGTTCACACGCAATTAAATTAACACCCTGTATTGTATAGTATAGACAGACACTTCTACTTAGTTGTGCAGCTACAATGGTTACAGTGAGGTGAAACAGGAAACATCCGTCAGCCAGCTAATAATAGCCGATATTGCAGTTAGATATACAGCAGATATCTTGCATGCCGCTATATAATTGCCACATTGTTTGCTGCATCAATCAACTGCCTTCATAGTTTCTTTTCTTCACCGACACTTCAGAAAACTGAAGATGCAGAAAAAAGCAGGTCAAGTGAAGGTGCTTCCATTAAGTGAATATCAATAATGTGTAAAAAAATCCCAAACTTTAGGGCAGCTGAAACGGGCCCCTGGGGTTTCGATCGAGAGTAGCTGTAAGGGGGTCTTGCAATGTCGTCGTGAATAGGAGGGAGAGGGAAGTCATTCAATTTTAATATGACCGATATACATTTTTACTATACATTTTAGCTAGTTTTAATGTAGTCGTCTAGTTAGGTTCATCTAGTTAAACAATAATAAATAAATTGCACCAAAAGTCAGAAGAAGCACAGAAACATCTACCAGATTCTACCACATCCCTCTGTGGAAAAGAATTTTCTGTTCTTGTGTAAAGAAACAACATACAAGTAGAATTTACAACATACATGTGAGATTACAACTAAGCAGTAACATGACACACTTTTTTCCGAGGGAGTCCTTATTGAAGAAAAATTGTTTTTTATTTTATTTCCTAGGGGTCCATAGCATGAAAAGTTTCAGAAACGCTGCTTTATGTTATGAGTTAAGAGAATTGAAAACGGACTTAGTCATTATTCAAGGCGTGACGAAAACTAGCTAAAACTTGGAAAATTTTGTGAATTTCGAAGGCGCGACCTGATCTAATCTACCTAATTTGAAACTACCTACCATATAAAACTGAACAACTTTCCCCAGAAAACCTACGTTGAAATTATGTTTGGTCCTCACATACAAATGGTACGAGTTGCTCGAGTCATTTTGTATGGAAAGGGAAGCCCAATTTTATTTTTCATATTTAGAACTAACTATGTTTCTTGCTATCATATCATTCAATAAATCAGACTGAAACTACACCTGATCGTATCAATAGCTGGGACCAAGAGCTCTCTAAAACCCGTCCGCAAGGTTCCACCATGTGCAGGCTTTGCCAGCGATGGCATTGTCCTGTACATATAGTTTGTTTAGTTACCTATGAACTCCATAATACCCTTATGTTAGGTCAAGTAAGCGATACAATTAATTTAGGTTCAAAACACCTGCATATAAAAATAAAAATGAATGCGCTAAGTCGTATTGATTCTATTTCTGTATTTATTGCAATCACAGTCAATCACTCATCAGCGTATAGCCTGACAAACTAAAATAAAACTATGGCGCGATTATGTAGTTAGCATGGGCCTTCTACGTAGAGCCCACACGCATTCAAGAGTACTACGGGGTCTTCACGTCATAAACAGCGAGAATTTTCATTCACCAAAGTTTTAGGGGCTGTTTAGACCATGAAACTGAACAAATGGCTCTATAAAACATAGGTTGACATATGAAAAGAAAAGAAAATATTGACATCTCATACAAAATGTGTCAGCTGTTTGTATACTGAGCACCTTTATTTTCATATTTCAACTTACCTATATTCCATGGAGAAAGTTATTCAATTTCATGGTCTAACTAAACAAACCTTTGTAATATCTTTGGTCAATGAAAATTTTCGCTGTATTATTCTAATATTTGTGAGATATTGTAAAAGTGTATCTAAAGAAGTTTGTCATTCAGTAAAAAGGGTGATTTTATGTATGTATGTAAAACGGGTGGCCGGATTTGTACAAAATATTTTCATCGACAAAACCTGGAATTGGAAATAGGCTACCTATATTTTACCGTACGTAAATACTTTGTCATCGCGAGTAACACATTGTGTTGTGGATTATTAGACGATAAAAAAAATCTTCCCTCCCGTGGTTATTAAACGTCCCCTGAAAGTCACACATAAGTATGCAATAGGAAATGCAGGTAAATATAATTTATGTATTAGATTAGGGTATTAGGTCATCATCATCTTCCTAGCCTTTTTCCCGTATTTCACGGGGTCGGCTACCTAATCTAGGGGATTGAACGAGGGTACTGGTTTTTACACAGAGCGACTGCCATCTGACCTCCGCAACCCAGAAGGGAAACCAGACCCAATCCTAGATTAGGTTACACAACCTTTGAATTTCTTCGTAGGTGTGTGCAGGTTTCCTCACGATGTTTTCCTTCACCGTAAAAGCGCCGAATAAACGTACATATGAATTCTAAAACCGAAAAACCCATTGGTACGTGGTGGGATTCGACCCACGACCTCCTGCACAGAAGGCCGCGGCCCTATCCACTACACCATCCGGGCTAGGTACCACATTGTAATCTGTAATGTATTAAAATGTATATAAGTGTTTGGTTTCGGCGAGTATTTTTTTTTCAACCTTTAGTGTGTAAAGTAGTAATTACATTAATAAAATCCTGGTAAATCCCAATTTTAGCCACAACTTTATTTAGTACTTATCTTGGACGATCAGGCCAATTTATTTACAGCGGAGCATACCTGACAATTCTGTTGTTGTTTTGAAACAATAAACTTTACCTAATGGCTACAAAATTATTAAAAAAAAGCATGTACAAATTAACATTTTTAAAAGTTAGTTGAATATACAGACAGACTGTATAAGTACCTTCTTAAAAAATTAAGTTATTA
Organism: Scrobipalpa atriplicella; assembly: GCA_029255725.1. Classification (NCBI taxonomy): domain Eukaryota; kingdom Metazoa; phylum Arthropoda; class Insecta; order Lepidoptera; family Gelechiidae; genus Scrobipalpa; species Scrobipalpa atriplicella. Next base: position 5,697 of record JARACY010000351.1, read on the forward strand.
ATCATCAATTACTTTAGAGTAATTTACAGAAAATCACTTATTTTATTCCTCGAAAGTTTTGTTATAATTTCGTAATAAAATTACATATACATAAAATAAATTATACTAGTTGAAAGGTCATAGTAGTATTTTTACACCCTGTATAGAAGTCGCCAATGTGCGGGCCAGACTCTTATACTTTATGATGACCACTTCGCGCCGTTTGAGATTTACAGCCCATTGTTCACTTATACAAAAGCGCACTTTAAATGCTATAGGACAGTATTTCTAAAAGTATATGGTCTGGAAGCGTTCGCTAAGTTTGTAGAGCCAATGGGTAGAAGTAGGAACAATCTAGCAAACAACGAAGTATTGTAGAAACAAGATAATAAGTAGAACACATCTTAAATTTCTTTTGGGTTTACCTATACAAAAAAAAAATAACACGATCACACTCATAGCCCCCACCAGGATTCCCTGTACCGGGGTGCCATGGAGGTACACAGAAACATACACAAAGAACACCCAGACCCAGAAACAGACATTTAAATTCATCAATCAAATGTCTGCTTGGCCGGGAATCGAACCCAGATGCACTGCCAGCTAGGCTATGCGGGTCGTCATACAATTAATTTGTTGCGAATGGCGGCGCCACCTCTGCTAGGTAACCCTGGTGGTTAGACTTGCGAAGTGTGCGTGTTAGAGTTTGTTGCTGTCATTAGATTAATGGAGGGGTGGTGCTTGAACTAACTTTAGAGATTACCTTTAGTTCTGGAAAACCGACACGTGTGCTATAAATTAGATGAGCACACGTGCCGGTTTTGCAGAACTAAAGGTAATGTCCGTGTAGGTACGTGTACACACGCTCACTCATATATGAGTTCACTCATATACTCACTCGTTGAGTGTTTCAAGAAAAAAAAAAGCTCGATTTTCTTTGGTTCCTTCCACTCTGGTTCCTAGACGTCCGCTGTTACAGATGTTTTATCTCACGACTGAACCATAATTTCAGTCTTTGAATATCCGTCAATCCGTACGGAATGTGACTATTTTCATGCATGTTTGAGAAAAAGAATATCTTTACATACTTCATGCTAAGGTACGGTAACACTATAAAATAATAGAACAGTAATAGTAACACTAACACTAATAATGTAACTTAGGGTTCCTGAAACGCAGTAGTTCCTAAGCATCTAAAACGAAACACGTCGACGAGGTCTGGATGGTTTGAAAACTTTCGACACTACTTTTCATCAGATCGTTCGTTGCACGGAAACTTGCACCCAGGATTTAACCCGTCACGGTCCAAGTATTCTAATCCGATATATAGTAAATAACATTAATATTGATTTAGCACATCTAAAACACGCGTTTCAGATAAAGTTTATTCGATTTCCAACGCACGAGTAACCGGAAATAAACTGAGCTCACATATTCCAATGAGTGAACGTTCAAGAAATACACCTTTATGAATACGCCTAGTCTTATCTCGAGATAAAATCTTTTCTAGTTCAATATTAATCAAAGACGAGTCAACCGTGAAAAATAATGCAAACAACGGAAGAAACAGTATTATGCTCTTTATTTTCAGTGTATATTCGTACCGATAACGGATAAGAATAGCACTGATAACAAACATCTAAATTAACATTTATAATTTATAATAATCGACGTTCAATGTTAGGTTAAATACAGGTGGTGCAAAGCAACCAGCCTATAAACAGCTTTCAAATTATTTATGATACCGGAAGATAAAAAACGGACAATGTTGAGTTCTAAGTATATTAAGCATTATATTCGTGCACAACTGCACAGCTTTCGCTTACAACCTGTATAAACCGAAGTTCAACAATGTATATTACAAAATAAATACAAAGAAAAAACAATATTTACTAAATCTTAGAGGAACAGATATTTTCCAAAAATTTATATATATTTATAATGCAGTTAACTACACGTCCACCAAAACCACGGGACACTCAGTTCGTTCTATCTAATAACGATCAACATTGAAATCTACGTTTTAGGCAAAATCCAGAAAAATTGTGTATAATAAAAACTCATTTCACAAGGTGTGCCAGTGCCAGCGTCTTCTAAATGAATTGGAAATAAAAAGATAACTTTATAATTAATTCAGTATTCAGTATTTTATTATGTTGATAAATCGTTCTTTCTTTCATGTTCAAAGATATCTTTGGTATGCGGAATAATCACAATAATGCCTTATTTCATTTCTAGTGAAAAAAATAATCATAAATGATAAAATTAGAATATTTTCTCAAAATTAAAAAACATCATAATGGAATGTGAAGCCGCCATTCTAAAGTAGCTTTTCGTCAAATGCGATTCTAGATTGTTATATAATTCTGGATTTTGCCTGATAAATGTTTCGTTTGGAGTGAACGTACTTGTGTATCAACAGAGCACGGGGCGAAGATCTCTCCCTTGTGCCACACAAACTAACACGACTTCTTTGACTTTAATTTTCAAGATCTGTTTTTTATTCGATGATCTGAAACAAAAGAGATTGGAATAATACAGATTATTTGCAGTGTATACTATAGGTATACTATAACTAGGCTTTAACAAAAATTTATTAATAGTAAATGTATGATATGACGTAAGATTTCTTATATGACGTAAAACGAGAGGGAAGTGAGGAACGAGAGGGAAGTGAGGAATGGAAAAGAAGAGATGGAACTGCGAAAAGTGAGGGGAGGGACGGCAGGGAGGGAAGTGTGGAGAATGGGAATATGACTAATGTGGCGTTTCTTTTCCGAGTAGGACGAAATCTGCCCGGTCCGTTATTATCATGACGTAAAATAAGAGAACATGATCTATGCACACTTCTTAAAATTTTTGCAGCAGCGGTTGTTGTTAAATATGTATTGTATAGTAGTTAGTACGTACTGTTTCTGGGCAGCACTAGCGCCTGCCGGTCGTCGACGGAGCAGCGGTGCAGGTTGTTGTGGAACATGTACTGGATCGTCAGCTGCTTGTCTTCGCCCACGCACGGGTCGAAGAAGCCCGGTAGCTCCGACTGGAAACGTACAAATTAATATTAAATAAAATAAAAAAATTATTATTATCTTACAAAGCTGGAATGGGAGCAATAGAAAAACAAAATATCCCAGCTGTCCTTCCTCCCGGGCATGCTGTAGAAGTCAGCAAAAGAGATTCAAGGATTAGTGTATGTTATTTGGGCGACGGGCTGACAACCTGTCACTATATCAATTACAATCTGAAATTGCCCTCAATATTTGACAGACGTGGCGAAGGCGTCTTTTACTAGGCGTTTAACGCTCTGCCTACCCCGTAAGGGATAAAGGCGTGACTTTATGTATGTTTAATTTAATTATAGTTTAAAAGAATTGTGTAGGTAGTCATTGATTAACTACTATCTGTAGATCGATCCTACGTTCAAAACATGGTGCACTTCTTTCCCTTATGAGTTATGTTATGAGTGAGCGAGAAGGCGTAAAATCAGAATGAATTACAAAGTACCATGCGCCTCTATAGATAAACAGCCGTGATAATAACAATCAAGAGGTGCCCAATTGGCTACTTTCCAACTAGTCAAATCAGCAACTTTTTATGAAATGTCAAAAACGCTTTTTTGTATGAAAATAGTAAATTATGACGTCACATTTTAGTAAATATTGACTAATCAAATCAATAACTTATATACTTTTAATTCGATTATTAAAATCTAAATGTGCATTTTTTTTTTAAATGATGAATGAAATCCACAATATTTTTAGCCATTAGTTTTAAGTATAAACGTTTTGAATTTTTTAAGCTACCCAGTCAAGTACCGAATTCTCGGCTTGTTAGGTAGGTGGTCTTCTTACCTTGCTGGCTTCGAGAAGCTCAAGTCTAGAGTCCTTTACGAGGCACTGCACAGGTATGGTTACATCGATGATCTCGGTGTAGGCGGTGGGTGAATCTAGGTTGATCGTGTCGCCCGACGGTTCGGCTGACACGTCGTGCTGAGAGAACCCTGAGGGGGAACACCAAGGTTAGTCCGCACTAGAGCAAAGCGGCGCGGCACGTCGTGACAAAATAGTCTTTGTATACAAAAGTATGAGATATACCGCACTGCAGCGGCGCGACACTGCGCGGCAAAGCTGACAAAAATGTATGAAATGCATTTGCCACGCCGTGTCGCGCCGCTGCAGTGCAGTTTTAGTGCAGTCTAACCTTAATAATGAAGAATGTGAAAAGGTACGCAAATTAGCTTAAGTCTGTCACAGTAGAGCTTATAGGTATACAAATACACTGTTTTTTGTTTCAAAAAACCTTCATTAGTATTGATTTTACAGCCATTTGAACTATGTCTAAACATCGCGGCCCACTACCAGACGTTGGCGTGTGACGTCATCCGCTTAGCGCCCGGTACAAAAGTGTGGACCAGCCGAACACCGGTCCTAGCACTCATTTTAAAATTCTGTGTCTCGGTAACTAATTGTCGTATCGAAATTATTCTTTCACAAGAAATCTAAAATAATTTAATGTGGGATCGCCTCACAAAGGCTTTCTGTACCACTGGGGTACCATAGGGCAGCAACAACAACAATAGTGGGATTTTGATATGTTACCTCGGTCACAGATAATATCCCGTTTTGTACTTCTTTTTAGAAGTAAACGAACACCTTGTATATTTTCTACCTTGTGGGATTTTGAGCACTAACCTTGTGGGACTTTTCCGTACAGAGCTCGCAGGATGACGAGCCCTTTCTTCTTCTCCTCATCAGTTCGGATCCTTGAGTAAGTTTCTCTCATCAGTTCGATTGTCGCCCGCGCTTGTCGCTGCATTTCTTGTAGCCTGTATAGTTAAATTAATCGAATAATTTTCACTTGGCTGCATTAAAAGTAATAACGTATTGATTGATATTCGCAATAATGAAGAATCTGAAAAGGTACGCAAATTAGCTTGAAAGTCTGTCACTGTGGACTCTACATCTACAGTATAGAGCTTGTGGGTATAGTAGTTATGATTTCACAACCATTTGAACTTCGTCATCGGAATATCTCAATCCGCTATCGAAATCAGTCTACGATTGCAAAGAAACAGCGTTTGGCGTGTAACGTCATTAGCCTAACGCCCGGTACAAACGTGTAGGAATCTAAAAGTAGATTTTTTTCAATTTCGGAAATTTACCAACTATCTGAATGAAGTCACCTTTCATAGTTGGCCTCCATGGAGCGTTGCCTGTCTCGCTCCTGGCGTTCCCTGGCGATGGGGTCAAGGATCAGTTTCTTGAGGACCAGCCAGGACACCATGGGCACTATGGTCGCGTAGAACACCGGCGAGGGCATCACCTCCTCGCATAGGTGAATAGGCACCACTATTGTTTGGGACGAACACGTCCATCTGGTAGCAAGGATTATAATGGTTAGCTATACTTATATTTTATCATCATCATCAGCCACAACAGTCCACTGCTGGACATGGGCTTCCCCCAAAATTGGGGGTATATGCCATACTCACCACGCTTGGCAGGCGGGTTGGTGAGCGCAGTAGAAGTTTTTCATTAACAGGGAACGCTGCTGCCCATTCCCTGGATTTATCCCTTAATCGCCTTTTACGACACCCGCAGGAAGATATGGGGTGATGCTATTCTAACCCGGCACCAAACGGATAAGTAGAGATTAATAACAATTTCATCACGCCAACGGGGTAGTAGTTAAAGCATTTGACACACTGCTCCGCTCTTCGTTGTCTACTGTTTAATTGTTCAACACAATATGGCAGCATAGACAATCACACTCACTCCAGCAGATTCTGCTGGATTGCTGTCAGAGTTTGTTAATAGTTTGGTTAGGATATAGCAGGCTGATTGGTCGATGACAAAAAATTATCCTTGTTGTCGAATAGGAATGTTCTACATAAATAGCCGGCCATCTACGCTATTATGAAAGTAATAATGTAAAAGATAAACCTGTGTGTGTTTTTAGATAAAATAATTTTCTAATAGAATTTCTGCATGGATGTTGTTCAGATGCGTTGACTGAGCAACTCCTATAAGTTTCCGGGAAGCTGTCCCTTACACCCTGTATAAATACTTGCATTATTACTTACTTAAGTTTGAGCATAACTCCACTTGGTATACCAAGCATGACGGCTGCTGATACACTACTGTTTTGTGACACTTTTTTTTCCGCGCCGTATTCTGCTATGGCGCCAAACGTTCCAAATCTGCAAATAAATTATTAAGTCACTTCAGTCAGCCAGTCGTTCATAAAATCTGTGAGAAGATTCAACCCTTATTTCTTGTTAGTATAATTTGTAATTTTATATTTTTCTTGGGCATGAATAGTATTTTTTTTAAATGGGGTACCTTCCGATCTAAACAAAGGTCGTTCCGCCACGTTTGTCTTCTTCAGAAAGATATTGTATATTGCTATAGTGATGGGTTGTCAGCCCATTACCTACATAATAGGTTAGGTACACTAAAACTCTCGAATCCCTTATCCGGTTTTTACAGCAAGCCCGGAGAAGAAGCTGCTGGGGCATTCTAAGTTTTATTTTTGCTCCCAGTCCAGCATGGCAGCAAATAGGCATTCCTTTTCACAAGCAATTTAATCGCTATAGCATTTTAACACATTTTAGTTTCTGAGAATTCCATAAGATTTTATTGAAACTCAAAGAAAGCAATACACATACAATACACATGATATTATGATAAAAACATCCACATATTCTTTTTGTAAACATACATTTTAATATAATTTGAGGAAATAAAGATACATGCCTGCCCATATAAAAGACTTAGTCCTGAGATAAGTGACAAGTGCCATTGCGTTCGCTCAGCAGTTGAAACTATTATTTAATTGATGAATTGTTAAATCAAGAGCATGATTAGGCCAAAATTGTAAATGGTAATAAATACATTGAAATACGCTATGTATCCATACTAATAATATAAATGCGAAAGTAACTCTGTCTGTTTGTTTCTCTTTCTAAATGGCTGAACGGATTTTAATGTTTGGCATGATGATAGATGGAAAGCTGAAGACGGACATAGGCTACTTTTTAGTAACATTTCTTTAGCTGCGGGTGAAACTGCGCGGCGGTTAGCTATTTATTTCCGCACCAGAATAGTATCACCCTGAAAGTGGCCTCAAGTCTTACTTACTTCTTCGCTGGCTTCGCTAGGGTACAGTTTGCAGCATTGACTGCGAATATGACAATCGCAATGAGCTCGGCAATCCAACTGCCTAGATACATGGCCAGAAGTGAAGCTGCGGTTATAGTAGTCTATAATTTGGGATCACTTAAACCAGGGTTTCTTAAACTGGGGTCCATGGACCCCTTGGGGGTCCTTGAGAGCCTGTCTGGGGGTCCGTAGTCTAATCTGCTGGGGCGTACCTACTGCCGTACCCTCAACCCTGACCTAAAGCTTAGTGGGTAGGTACTATGTGGAAATATCGAATGCCTTGTTTAATAACGTGAAAACTCGCGCTCGCTTCGCTCGCTGAATGAGTTCCTATGAGATCTCGCGTTCAATATGCTCGCGATATAATTTTACCATATCACCTAACCTAACCTAACCCATCCCGTATGCGCTAGTATAATTAGTTCAGTGTTTCTTACTTGAAAGCCAGCCTAAGCTTCATGTCGTGCTGCGGCAGTTTCCTCATGATGTTGAGCGAGATGAACGAGTGAGGGTTGCCGATCTGCACCGCGGTGTTGGTGTGATATTTCTCAGAATCTCTCACATATATGGAGGACATCGAGGAACCGCCCTGGCCACCCGCGCGGTACGTCAGGTAGCCCACTGAGTGGGCATCTAGCTGCAACGCCATTGCTGGAAGGATAGTACCAATTTTTAGAATAGGAACACTGTTATAAAGTAACTGTTACATGACACAGTCTGACTTGTTCTGAAACTATACGTCACAATGAAATACAATGAGAAATCTATGTGAAAGATTCCATAATATGGCTAAAAAATTGTGAATGAATGTTCAATTTTATAAGTAAAACACAAATCTGCAATCGGCACATGTATCACAATGTAAAACAGACTGCTTATCAACTTCATAATATAATTCTTGAAGTAACTTCGGGGTTGAGGTGCGGGGCGTGACGGCGGTGGGAGTCAAGAATCGAACGCGCAAAGCCGCAGTATTGGTATTGTATTTTTATCTCACGACTGCCGGATTGCCATACTTGTGTGTGTGTAAATGCACCTACACGCGCATTGTCTTGGTGTGCGTGAGTTTTTCCATAGTAAACCTGTAGTTACACTCACAAGGGCGCGTGTCCATACGCACAACCACAAGTGTCGCCGAGCGGCAGTCGTGAGATAAAAATACTACAGAGCAGTTGGTTAACGTTTGCCTCCTATACCCCGCCCACGTCCAGCTACATACTCAAGAAGATTGTTTCTATCTGTAACTTACTTGAAACAAGACTGGGTGAAATCCCTCGCGGTGTAAACTGGAGTACAGTGCCACAGTTTAGGAACATGAGACGCGACAGTGTTCGGAATAACTTCAAACCCAGTAGAGGCCCATTTCCAATGCCAAATTCTAGTTCTGTCCAGCCTTTTTCTGAACTTAGATGTCTGTTGGATATATTGACTGATCCACTGCCTGAAAATAGTTGGAAATATTATGTACATTGTCGGATAGAGGTGTTTATTTTGTATGGGGAAAAAAACTTTGTGTTTTTAATTTCCTGAAAGAATCTCTTTGTCAATGTTGTTCAGTATTATTGACAGAGTAACAACTATCAGCTTGCGGGAGGCTGTCCGTTACACCCTTTATAATCTGAATATGACGTGATCGTATGACTGAAAAAAAAAATGTTTACATACCTATTCCATTTTGTGTGGATATATTTCCTGATAGAGTCATTGTATTCCGTAATGTGACTGGGGCATCTATTGACTGTTGAATAGTCATCCCTGATACTTCAATATTTGGTAGGATGGTTGTTTCTTCCCTAAAAATCAAACATAATTTAAATTAAATTAAATCCAGCCATTATAAGGAATCTACTCAAGTCTACTTCATCAAGTCATCTACTCAAGTCATTACAAATCAAGTCTACTTCCATGCTAGACTGGGAGTGATAGAAAAACATAGAATGTGCCAGCTGCATCTCCTCCCGGGCATGCTGTAAAAATTAGTTAAGGGATTCGAGGGTTTCAGTCACAGAAATATACAGATTAATCTGGAATAACCCTCAAAACTTATCAGACGTGGTGAAACGACTTTGTTTAATTAATTTCTAGGTGGTTATTCTAAGTGGTTTAAAATCTCTGACACTTGAGTTCATCGCGCCATATGCTGAAAACCTACTCAATAAGAACAAGATCGAAATGTTAACTTACACAATTTCATATACATCATAATACTTCATGAACATATCCGTTGCATTGATGGAGAGTGTGATGGTGCCACGGGGATTGGCACTCTGTTGCAATCTTCTCTCCTCTCTTTCTCTCTTCAACCTGCAAAGATTATTCGAATTTTATGGCAAAATAAATTACTATCTAGAAGAAAATGAGAATATTTATGATATCATGGGATTGTAATTATTAAAAAAAATGTTGCTGCTCATTTTTCTACTAAAACATATTTACTTACATACAGCTACCTACACATCAAATTCAAACACTTTCTCCAAGGAACTTAGGTCGCCCCCCCATACAAAATGAAGACCATTTTTTAGCATATTTCGGGCCAAGGTTCCTTGGGGGTTTAGGTAATTGTTTTACTCCCTGTATAGAATAGCATACTATAATTTGATAACATACCTTTCATACTCCTCCCTAATTTCTCTAGGTGTTCTTGTACGGAAAATGACTTCCCATCCATCAACCTCCAGTCCACGCTTTCCTGAAAAATCACAGCATATTTAGAACTAAAACTTATTGAGTATTTCAAACATAAGTTTTTTTTTTGCTTTTCAAACATAAGCTTGTAACTGCCTCTTTGGTCTAGCGGTCTGAGCCATGGGCTCCCGATCCGGAGGTTAAATCACCTGTTTGATGAAAAGAAAAAAGGATTCTGTGCTTCAGAGGGCATGTTAAGCTGTTGGTCCTGGTCGCTGTCTTTGATAGTGGTGGTTACACAAAATCATGTCAGAGGCCTATTAGCTGTGCTATTAGGCAGTTTAAAAACTCCGACACCAGGGTTCATCAGGGCAATCGACTTGAAACCCACATGATAGAAGAATAATAAATATTTGTTTTCTTTGGGATAAATAAAGAAATAAATAAAATAAAATAAAAATAAAAAAGGTAAATAAATAAAGAAATACTTGTCATTATAAATATCTCAGTAAATATAGTCATTACCTAACGTATCATAAATAGCTCTTTTGTGTTGATCGGAGAGAACTTCATAAGCTTCCTTGACTTTGTTGAATATCTGTTCAGCCCATTTCTGCTTAGTGGGATCCAAGCTGTGCTTGTCGGGATGGAACATCCGTGAGAACCGCCGGTATGCACTGTTGATTTCTTCCGGTGTTGCCTAAAATTATGTGAATACTTATAAATTCAGTAATGTTTACAAATTGCAGGTTGAAGAGAGAAAGAGAGGAGAGAAGATTGCAACAGAGTGCCAATCCCCGTGGCACCATCACACTCTCCATCAATGCAACGGATATGTTCATGAAGTATTATGATGTATATGAAATTGTGTAAGTTAACATTTCGATCTTGTTCTTATTGAGTAGGTTTTCAGCATATGGCGCGACAGGTGAACCCTATAAATGATTGAGCACTGGTATAAAATTGCCTAAGGGGTGTAATAAATATTTTTGAAATAGTCAAGTAGCCCGCGTGAACAGTGTCTTGACATTCTTATTGGATGCTTTATGATGATGGGCATTCAGTTTGGGCAGAAGCCGCATTCGCTCTGTTCCTAACCTAAAAGTTAAGACATGGTGCCGAATACTTTCTACAGAATAGGCAATGCATAGGGCTAAATTATGATTCAATACATCAAAATCTACCAACGAAGCTCGGACATATATTTTTTTTGCGTTATATAATAACGATAATGCATAAATACAATTTTGTGTTGCAATAAACATGTGACACAATATTTACCGTTTTGGAGACATTGAGTAACTGGTAATAATTTTCTTCGAGAAGAATACTATCTCCTTCTTCATCCATTTTAGATAAATTTATATTTAATTTCAAATCTAAAAAAATTGGTCACTGTCCGTTCAATGATAGAAAATTAGTAACTTTTGTCGCCGTAAATGTGATGGTGGCGCTTCCGTCGCTCAGAAAAAAAGTGAGGGGAATAGTCTATGATTAGTTTGGTAAAAAAAAAGAGTTTGCATAACAAGTCAAGTCACTAAAAGCTCCTTTTATTTTACTACGTCTACCACTTTGTTATAGCAACCAATATTCTGATATCAGGATTCTCTGGCTTGACGTGAAGTGAACCCGTGAACCGAACCGACACGAGAAAACATGATTTTTTTATCTAGCAACGATTTTATTTATAATGGCTACACTTTCTAGTAAACGTCATAAATGGGTGGCCATAGACAATTTCCCTGCTACATCAGTGGTGCCAAGTGCGGCGACTTGTCGCCATTTAGGCTATCTTGAAAGGTGCCGCGGCGACCAAAAATTGGGAATGGCGACTGGTCGCCATTTAGGCTATCTCGAAAAAATATTAGGCGACACTAGGCTACTTCAAGATTAAAAGAACTTATGACAGAAAAGTTGGAAATTTTCTTAGTGAAACGAAACGGACAACTATACCACAGATTAGATAGAGCATCTCTTTCGCACCACTGTGATCTATTATATTTCCTTCCTGCTGTCAGAGGACTCATGCTATATGAAAAATACTAAACACTCAAATAAACCATAATGTTAAAAACTTAAGCATTTTTATTTTGTCCGAAAGTTTAGTCATAAGTGTCCTTAAAAAGTATATGTACTTATAAAAACAAGCATTTATTTAAGCCATCCTGTCCTTTTCGGTTTCATGAGGCAAAAAAGTAGCCATTTAGGCTCTTTTTCTAATTTTTTGGGCGATTTTAGGCTACTTCACCTTTAAAAAAAATTGGGCGATTTTAGGCTACCTAGAATTCATTTTTCTGCGACTTTACGTCGAAAAGACTTGGCAACACTGTGCTACATGGCTACCTGCCAGTGTGTGTGTGTGATTTCTCCGACGAGTCCACGAAAATGTAAAGTTGAATTTTGATTGAATAAATTTTCTCAATATTCCGTTAAATATTGTTCTAAATGTAGGACTATAACATTTTTGTGCATCTGCTGACCAAGTGCTAATTATTGAAGTTGTAACCGAAAGGTAAATAACGTAATTTTATTTTGTTTGAAAACTTGTCTATTTTTCTAACTGTAAAAAAGGTGTTTTGGCGTATTGGTACGGTATAAACATTTGTATAATTTGCGGGACATGTGTAAAATATTCGTGGGTTTCGGTAGCATTCGCTCGCTGTGGAGGTTGCTATGGTGAAGCCTGTGTGTAGGTGGGTGCTGTGGCTAACTAATAAGATGGCTTACTCCTATTTGTATCGTTAAAAACATTGATAAAAAGCGCCAGGTGTTTCATTGGCATGTGAGTATTGTAAGAGATGCACTAGTTGTTTCGCTAAGTGCACAGTAAATAACCCCTAAGGCTTTCCCCTGGCTACTGTAAGAATCCAACTCAAACATATTTGTATGTGAAAGTCTAGATTTTATCACCATAATTTGATTCTATTTATACACTACACTTTCCTATTATCATATTACTGCATACATGATTTTGTAGGAAACTCCTCTCCAAATGCAGAATGATGTAGAATGACAAATCATATTTTGCAGCAATATTTTAAACTATAATTATAGTTTAAATTTAAACCTATATAATTTTAGTGTATATGTAATAAATAAGCTTTTTAATATTTATTTCACTACTTTGCTCTATGAATTAATTTGACCAACTTTGCTCGCAACTAATAACTTACTAATTATTTATTCTATGCTGGTATGTGTTGGTAATTGTATACTACTGCTAACACATATTTTATATGGCATGTGAAATCAGTCTGCCATTATTCAATGTTTGTTCCAAATACTGCTTTAATGCTATTTATAGGTAAGTGTTTTTAATCAAGGTAATTAATATCTTTATTTCCATTTTGATAAAAATTATAATGTCATACAATAAAAACACAAATAAAAAAAATTATCGAATAATTACATTGTAATCTAAAGAAGCACTATAAATAAATTATGCTTCAATTGAATTTCATATTGGGCTATATCTAGCTAGATACAACCTTGGGTCTTTGATGATATGAATATGGTAGTTGGTTTTGATTTCAAGAATATCCTACTTTCATAATGCATTTTCTTGTTGTTATATTAATTTTACTTACCTCTCTAATCATTCAATTTGCATATTCTTATTTGTATGCAATTAATTTTATACACCCATGGGGTAACATTATACTTATTGATTCCTTAGTCTACTAGGAACCCTTATCATTTCACCATGTCGTCTGTCTGTCTGACTGTCTGTATGCCGCCCCTGTGAAAACCTCAGTTTTCTACATATTAAGAAATTTGGTATGAAGATAGATTATAATGACACAAATATGGAAATGTAAAAAAAAAACAATGCTAATAATTAGTTAGACAGGTCTTTTAAATTAAAATGGACGTTTCTTTGAAAAAAGTCTGAAAAATTTCTGTCTCGAGATATTTGCATTCACAGTTGCAGTATTTGTCACAAATTTGATCCAGTCATATCTTCAAAACTATAAGTGCAAAAATTATGAAAAAAATATGGAATATAGCTCCTTAGCTGTATTTAGTTGCAATTGCAATGAAAACTATAACGAAAAGTGTAGCGTTTATAGTTAACGAAATATTTAGGAAAAACTTTATCTAGATTATAATGTTTCATGAATGATAAATGTAAGATGAGATCTGAGCACTGATAATAACATCACATTCTACTACCCATTTTTTAGTTTTATTTTAAACTAAACTAAACTATACCTTCTAAACAGCATTTTTGACTGAGCCTAGTATATGACAAATCAATCAAAATCACAAAGTATTTTTTTTTATAGATCCCAGGATCCAGGCATTAAAATGCCATCGACACACCTTAATCTGCGTGAAGATGACGTGGTCCGGTTGGCTCTAGAATTCCTACACAACCGAGACCTGCACATCACACAACTCTCCCTGGAGAGAGAGACTGGTGTGATCAACGGGAACTACGCAGACGACGTGCTTTTCCTCCGCCAACTGATCCTCGATGGCCAGTGGGACGATGTGCTCGAATTCATTCAACCTCTCAGTGCCCTCAAGTCTTTCGAAGCTGACAAATTCAACTATGCCATCTTGAGACATAAATACATAGAACTACTCTGCATTAGATCTGAAATAAAAGCTTACAACAATGTCGAGAATATCGTTGATGAAGTCGTCAAAGTTCTCAGTGACTTGGAGAAACTGGCGCCGTCTAAAGAAGAATACTCAAACCTATGTTTACTTTTGACTCTACCTAGTATCACAGATCATGCACAATTCAAGAAATGGAATCCGAGCAATGCTAGAGTGCAATGTTTCCGCGAAGTATATCCCCTGGTAGAAGCATTTTTGCCCTGCGACAAGAAGTCTACAAATACCGTGTCTAAGTGCGCAAAGAATGACCGCATGATGCAGTTGCTCATAAAGGGAATATTATACGAGTCATGCGTGAATTATTGCCAGGCGAAAGCCACAGGTTCTAAAGAAGCGCAGTCAAATGAAGTAAATTTTTCTAGACTACTAGATGGATCGGGATTTGATGAATCAGATTTGAGCCTGCTGTCGTGGCTGCAGTCGATTCCAGCTGAAACTTTTAGTGTACCATTCGAACAAAGAATGTTGAATGTAGATGTGGAAAAATTGGAGCGTCCGTCATTGCACACGTCGTGGACCGAGCACATGCTCGTGACGCCGATCAAACCTCGTACATTCCCGCACTTAGCAATGCCTTTCAGGAGGCCGCGGTCTGCCGCCGACGCTATGACCAGATCGCTGCGGCCCCTGCCTGACGGCGCCCCGCGGCACCCCGCCGTTATGGCTCTCTCGGCCATCGATTACGGCCCATCTTCGTCCTGTTTCGCCGGTTTCCATCTTACGGGGATAAAAGGGAGCAAATTGATGAACACGTCGGTAGATAGGCTTTTCGACAATAAGAACGGTGATAGTATTTTCAACGGTTTGAACGAGTCATTGAAACCGATTGATGAGCAGTTAAAGCCGATTGGTGAGTTTTCGATTTCAACGAAAACGAATGAAACGAATAGTGTTGGTGCGTCAAACGCGACAACGCCGGAGCACCGCGGGCACGACTACTCGGCGTCGACGTCGATCTCGACGACGGCCGCGTCGACGGAGCGCTCGTCGCTGGCGGAGCGCACGCCGCAGCAGCCCGAGCCGCCGGCGGCGGCCGGCGCGCAGCCCAGCGCGCAAGGGGACTTCCGACGAGAACTACTCAAAGAGTACCAGATACAGAAACAGCGCGAATGCGACGACTACTTACGAAATCTTTGCCCGTCGGATGGCAGTCAGCAAAAGACGTAAGTGTTTCATAGAATGCTATAAGCTGCTTGTTTTTGTGATGTTTTTATTGAATTGTTTGTTTCTCTTGTTTCCAGGATGGAGAAACAGAAGATCGGTGATGCACCCGCCTTCCAACCTGGAGTGAAGTATCCGCAGCAGCCGCCGGATAAGCCGACCCAATTCGCCAGGTAGTTACTTTTATTTTTACAATTAATTTATTTACAAATGAAAGTACATCACAATTTCATTAGCCAAAAATTCTGCCAAACTGCAATACAAATAATTAAATAATAAATAAATAATTCTAAATAATTTTAATTAAAGAATTCCATCCATATTTTTTCAATATTTGTTCAAGTATTGTGTCTAGTGGATAGCGCGTTTGCACATCGAAGTGCAGTAATGTTCTTACGGTGTACTTTCATCGCAACAGCGAGCAGGCAATTTGCTCCGAGTGTTTGGTTTGGTCGCCGTCGTTCAGTCCCCGTTTTCTCTAACGAGCCGGTAAATTACGTTGCACCATGCCACGAGACACTATTGCATGCATGCTAAACCGACGTTTTGATAGCTATTTGAACAGCATGATAAATTCGATCAATCGGCGATTGGACTTATTTGGTATACTTTCGAATTTTTTGGTGTGATTGAAACATTTTCCCGCGGTAAAGAGTCCAAGCCAATGTCCTATTCCAGAACCTTACCATTATGCCTGCCAAGTTTCATCCCAATCCGTCCAGTAGAAGCGTATTTGAGCGACAAACATCCAAACTTTTTTTCATACTAGTAGGATTTTTAGTTTAAATGTTTATTTGGACATGATTGAGGAAAGTTGGATTGAGGAAGAATGGCGTTAGAGTAAAACAATACTAAACAGAACAATGACAAGTAAAAGTAAAGAAAAAAACCGGTCAAATGGAAGTCGGATTCGCTCATCGGGCTACCGTAGTACCGTACCTACTTGGAGGGTTTTTAAATAGGGGACATCACGGGAACAGAGATTTTATTCGTAATGTAAAAAAATGGTTTTCGGATTTATCTCTTTACCTGTGCTATTACGCTATTAGCCATTGCTTCTTTTTTTCATGATTATGAAGTACCCTCTGGGTTTTCAAACGGTATACTGTCGTCCCTTACACCAGAGAAAAAGTCCGTTACTGAAAAGGGCTAGTAAACCAAACGAAACTAAATGTGCCAGCTGCTTCTCAAAGTAACAATCAGCAAAGGGATTCAAAGGGTTAAAGTTAGTAACCTAGCTGAAGCGATACACATTTTAAATCTAAAATAGCGTTAAATATCTGTCAAACGTTGCGCCCTTTACTAGGCGTTTGACGCTCTGCCTACCGCGTTAGCAAAGGCGTAACATTATGTATGTATGTTCGTATGTAACTAAACGCAACATTTCTCTATTTTTCCAGGGAAGGCGAGATCGAGCCGGCAGCCGTCGACCAGGCCAATGTAAGCGAATTGTTTTTTGTATTTTAGTTAGTTTTTTACACCGCTGTTTCACCCGCGGCTTTGTGGAAATTAGATATTTACTCGCGGTAAAAAGTAGCCTATGTTACTGTGGCTGAACAATCATTTTAACAGTGAAAGAATTTTTTAAATCGGTTTAGTAGATTTTAAGTTATTCGTAACAAACATACCGGTATGGAAGTAAAAAAAAAATCAGACAGAACCCTAAACCTAACCATGAAACTGGACAACTTTCCCCAAGGAACATAAACGGTATGTATAAGACGGCGGCCAATATTGATTTCATATTCGACCTATGTTCCTTTTAGAAAGTTAATTAGTTTCATAGGTAGCCCACCTTAAAGTTCGGTCAACATTTTTTTTTACTTCCTATCTAAACAAAAATACAACTCTTTCCCCTTCATACATCAGTATAGATAGTTTCTCTCGCTTCCGTAGTCGGTCGGTCGTGACCGCGCGGTGGCCGAGATCCGCTCCGCACAGCTTCACACACGCTGCATTCTGAGCATATCAACGCAGACTCTTTGAGCGTGAAGTCTCTGCTAATTAGTATGCCCGTTGGTGCATTCGCCAATCATATCTCAAGCGGTGCGCATCGTCTTCTCTCGTTTATCTGTGATGGCTGCTATGTGAGATGTTATAAAAAATTACTTCATACAAATTTACCACCGCCTCCGTCACAATTTGTATTGGGAAGGCATTTTTTTTGTTTGCGGGAAAAAAATATTTGTTATAGTTGCTCAGTTTCGTTGGTTGAGTTTGCGGTACGCTGTCCCTTACACCCGGCATATTAAGCGGTGCAGATGATCTTTTTCTCTCGTTTATCTTTGATGGGTGCTATGTGGGATGTCTAGGAGTTGCATATCATAAAAAAAAAACATACAAAATGACCATCGCCTCGATCAGACATTTTGCATGGAGAAGTAACCTTTTTTTTCATTTCCTGGAAGAGCTTCTTTCCTATTCAATTTCGTTGACTGAGCAACCTCTATCAGTTTGCGGGACGCTGTGTCTTACACCTGTTATAATCATGCCTTTTCCTCCTGAGGGGTATATGAGAATGAAAATATTTGTTTTACCAACATAGTTATTGTTGGTGACAATGAAACAATTTTGTACAATGACATCAGGATAGTGGTATTTTAATATTTTATTTTTAACATAAGCATAATAATGAAAATATTCTTATGTTTTGTGTGTTGTTGTGCAGATCAGAGACTGGTCACAATTTTGTCAGTAATTGTCTGTAATTGTCTTAGTGAAAATGCTAGTTTATTGCCAGAATCGAAAGCAAATATGACAGAGCAAACAAAAATTTCAACCGTACGTAGACAGGATTTGAACCTGCTTCTTTGGAATACCGTCCCAACGCGATAACCAACTAGGCTACTACAGCTCTCCTCCTGAGCGGCGAATGACCGGTTGTTTCTTAGATCGTCATTAGTGGACGCTAGCGACATCTTGCATATAATTTTAACTGGCAATGCGTGAATCGAGCCCGTAAGTTCCTTTCCACTTTATCATTTCATTATCCAGTGGACCAGTGGATGATTTCTGTAGTCTGATCTATCTCTCGATCTTGAGACAGACACACGAAGTCGATAATCCATTTGTGAATTTGTTCCCAGATTGGTTTAAACAATGCAGGCGGATTAAATCTGGCTAAGGCTTCATACAGACGAACAGCACGCAACTGCAGTGCAACTGCAGGTACGACTGCAGCTGTCGACGCGTTGACTGCAGCTAACTGCCGTCGACGTTACAACAACAGCCGTCTCCACCGGTCAGCTGCAGCCGTCGCCACGTCGTCTGTCGACGGCTGTTGTCGGCCAATGTCTACAGCTGCAGTCGTAACTGCAGTTGGCAAGTCTGTTCGTCTATCTATATGAAGCCTAAGGGTGCTCAAAGTTCAGGAAGTATATGAACTGATGATCACACTCGCACTCTGATCACAATCCGAAAACATTCACAGATAAGTACAGCTTTCAATGGCATGTTATCATTAATATTGTCCTCACCAAGAAGTAAGAAAAAGTGGA
This sequence comes from Scrobipalpa atriplicella, assembly GCA_029255725.1. Classification (NCBI taxonomy): domain Eukaryota; kingdom Metazoa; phylum Arthropoda; class Insecta; order Lepidoptera; family Gelechiidae; genus Scrobipalpa; species Scrobipalpa atriplicella. Next base: position 24,748 of record JARACY010000351.1, read on the forward strand.
TTTAGTCATGATTTAGTCAAAATTTACATGTCCTCTATTGCCCGTCCATTGTCCTAGAGAGGACCCGAATCTTGCGACCGAAAACTCAATATAATAGCTATTGCTAAATGGCAAGTGACGCCTTATTCTGTTTATAAATTGTGGATTTTTGACTTGGAAGATTTTTTGATGTTATAGATTCATTCCGATAACGAATGTTAAGCAACCATCGCCGTGGCTAGGCCATGGATGGGTAAGCGGTAGTGGTATGTAACAACTCGAGCGTTTCCGTGCTTCGGAAGGCACCCGTTGGTCCTGATTACTATCGTAAATTAATTAATATCGTAAACATTAGTCATCAAGCCATGTCAGATCAGAGGTCATCGCTAAGCATTGATGATTTGAAAACTTGGGTGTGCTGTGGGTTGGCCTCTAACCTGATAAAAGCCTAATCTAGGATTGGGTCTGGTTTCCCTTCTGGTTTGCGGAGGTCAGATCAGATCAGAGCCCAGCTAAACTATCCAAGATACGAAGTTACCGCCATAACTAAAGTTATCACTTATTGATGATACTTATATAATGTTATTTTATTTCGATGGCTTCCTATCTGTATAACTACTATGTACTATTAACATTAAACATGTTTTGGTTTAAGATAGGTAGAGAAAACGCGATATAATTAGTAATTACTTTAAACTATACTATGCTTATATCTCTAAGTTGTATCAGTTTTACAAATTGATGTTTTTAATCAAAGTCCTTCTCATTTTTGGATATGCCACTTATTTAACTTCTAATTAATTATTTAAATGATGTAGCAAAGTGAGCTATACTGTTATGATAAAATAACTTATCTAACTCAATGCGGGCGCCGCCTAAAGTGGTCTGCGACATTAAAAGACGCCAGGTTCCGTAATTTTATGATCGAATTAATTATACTACACTCCAATTGAGGACTTTGTAAATATGATGTTTGTATGTAGGCGGACCGGTTGTTGTTTTATGTCTCCAGTGTCTGGGTGAACTGTTACAATGATGTGTTGCTACCTATAGACTATACAGGGTGTGAGAGCAATGACTGATCTATCCCTAGTAATTTCAAGCAATTGCTTAGGGCACCACACCAGAAACTGACCGAAAGTCAAGAAGTAATGATAAGGTAACAGGAAGGGTAAAATGCCAAGAGCCCTAGCTTATACAAGTAAAAGAATTTTTAATACTTTAAATTTTAAAAAAATAAGTAGGCTTAGGCCTTCGGCTGTTTGTTACTTAAAATTCGTTTGCGATATCTCTGCACGTGCTTTTGCCTTGTCCAAGGTTCTCACCCACAAGGTATTATTATACTTTTTGCCTAACGGGTATTGCTTAGGGCATCAATAAGTCTTAAACCGACCCTGTGTGATAGACAGCTTCCTGCAAACTGATAGGGGTTGCTCAGTCAACGAAACTGAACAACTTTCACCAGGAAATTCTTTCAGGACCAAAACACTACTAGAGACAATGCATCATAGATTTCACGGTGTGCAACGCACTCTGCTATTCCACTAGAATCTAGTGGAATATTTAGTAGTTGGTAGGCATTAAAGGCTGCGGTGCTGCTTACCATCAGGTGGGCCCGTATGCTTAGTTTCCGCTGAATAACATTAAAAAAAGATTAATTAAATATTATCCTTTTGCTTTTAAGGAGGGAAGTACTCTAAATCGGGCTAAACACGGTCCGGCATTTCACTTTGTTATGTATGATAGTTAATAGTTGAATTTTCAATAAATCTTTAGCGTTAGCTTCTCTAAAATATGGAGAACAACTAGATTCATCGTTATAACCTCAAAATACTATGATTACAACAGGAAATCATCAGAAATATCATGAAAAATTGGCGTCTCAATACCGAATTTCAACAACTGTGACATTTCTATGAGCTTAGAAACAGTAAATGTTATATTGAATTCACCGTATAATTATGAAGAACATCATAATCAACTCTGTTTATCAATACTTTTTGTGTAAATTGAGATATATGCAAAAATATATGAAATCGGCTTGAAACAGCCCCATGCTAAAAAAGGACAGAGCGCGCATACTGTCATAGGTTTGAAAGGGACAGTTGCCGCGAGCACAATAGACCCTTAAGAAAATCATTATTTCACGTGTGATCTACTTTCCGTAAGACAATTGATATACCTGCACTTCTTCTTCGTATCGAGTTGGTTTTCGAGTTCACATACCTGTTTGAAGATAAGATCTAGAATGTATCATACATTCATTGGTATCGGAAAGGAATAAGGGTGAAGGATGAAATCATCTGTGTCGGTAAGAACATGCCATCTTAAACCTGTTCAATTGAGTATTTAAAAAAAGTTATTTATTTAGTTACATCATCGAACAAAGCGAGAAAATCCGCAAGCAAAAACTAGTACCTATACTACTTGACGCTATATCTCGCGGGAAACAACAAAGAACATTATATCTCTGTAGGCGACAGTCATATGTTTTCATTCTGCCGTCGTTATAATATCCAATTTATAGTCAATTGTTTTTTAAGAGCTTCTCAGGTAATAAAATAGCTTACTTGAAATGAAATGTAAACGTTGGTACGGATAAAACACGTGTAAAAGCATTTACTATTTTTAGGTAAAAAAATATATAGAAAAGGATAGTTGTGTAAATAGCATTCTATGTTCGACTCTATATCACTCTATTTGTTTTGAATTCGACTACTCGTACAAACCCCATACTTAAATCGATCCATTACCGCGTTTTTGACGTGAAAGAAAATAAGGTAATGAAGCTACGAACTAATGGCCTCTCGGTTCTTGCCGTCCAGTCATAAGAACAGGATAGCAAATAAACACTTGACTTTGACATTCCTAATCTGACATTAGATTGCTTATTTGACGTAAAATAAGGAGCATGCTCTATGCTCGGTTTTTATTTAAAGCAGCTTATGTCAAATTAGGAAGGTCAAAAACATGTGTGTATTTGCTATCATGTTCTTATGTCAAACGTCGAAAAGTGACAGCGCTACTAAGAATTAGAATTAGTAACTGGACGGCGAGAATCGATGCCATTATATACGAACTATACGAATTACCTAAAAAGACCGAACCGACTGATAAGATAGTTAGGTTAGGACAGCTTCCCTCAAACTACGGGTTACTCAGTCAACGAAACTGAACAACTTGGACCACGAAACTCTTAGGAATTAAAAAATCTTTCCCGTATTCAACATTACCACCTCAATTAGTCAAATTGTATGGAGAAGCCATTTTTTTTTTCATTCTCTAAAAGAATTTCTTGTGTGTATGAAACTTATGTTCAGTTTCGTTGGCTGAGCAACCCATATAAGCTTACACCCCGTATAGGTTATACATGGATTGTGTTTATTTTCATCGTCTTGGAAACGTCATTCTGTTATTTATAACGCTATAATAATTATCACCTTCGGATGGACTAGCCGCCCACAGCATTGTATAAACCACATATTCACATAAATAATGTCGCAGTTACCTACTAGGTATGATAAAAACTATTGTTTCAAGACATCCGCTTTATAATAATTTATTTGTCAATAAAATATATCACACCTTTTTTCGTCGGCCCATTTATTTATCAAAAATTGAAAAACGCTGGTTTGCTTCGTGAAAGAGTATTTCATGGACATGTTCGACAAAAGTACATTCACCTTCATATCGGAATGTTATCTGTTTATCTAAAATTTAAGTGTTATCTTTATATACTTTAACAATGACGAGAAACGGAAGAACTAATCAACTAACTTGTTGATGTATGACATGACTATCTAAAAATGTTCACATAACGGTCCAGAAACTCGTTTTCGAGGTATTTGGAGTAGTTAACATGTTACCATCTAAATCTGACCCCCTGTTACTTTGAAATCTCTTGAGAGCGTAGATCAAAATATAATAGTTTCTTCTCATTAAATAATTTCCTATAATTTGCCTAATATGTGAAAGTATATGAATAATACTTTTAGTAAAGTGAGTTATGAATATTTACGAGTATGATAAACTCTACAAAGTTTTATCAATGATAATACCATATATTAGATATTAAAGTTGAAGGAGTTTCATGGAAGTTTCATCAAGTATGAAATTCCATTCCGTTTAAATAAATAAGGTTTATGCGGCAGCGCATTTGTTTGACTTCTTTCTTTTAATAATAAATTGCTTCGGATATTTATAGAAGAATAGAAAAAGTAGTATTTCCACAGAATATGTAGTATTACACAACAATGTACGTAAAAATTATTTAACATTTTGTACAGACAAAATAAGCTGTTTATTTCTAATCCTGCTTATCTTAATATTATAAACTATTTCTATTTCAAATTTTTAAAATGAGTAGATTTTTGATTTAAGTATGTAGTCTATACATGTGTCAACTCAAATCGACACCTGAACTACCGCTACTACCTAGTTTCTAGAATGAAATTATTCCATGTGCCAATTAGTGTCTATTTTAGAGTACTGAATACACCCAGTCAATTTCCGGAAATCTGCCCTATACTTTAGTTATTATGACATCACCTATGCTACTGATGATGTGGCTATGTAAAACGTATGTATAGTATGTAATTTAGTAACATGCGTTTTGCGTTTATACCGCTGTCAGAAACACACCCGAACTAATCCTACTACCTGCGTTAGCCTACCTACTCTGCATGTTATCGACAGCTTACGTTAAATTGCTGGTGTAAATAAATAGGGGGAACTCTCGAAAACGATTCAAACTTGCCATCATCATATCAAATCCCTAGCCTTATTCCCGAATTTCTCGGGGTCAGCTACCTAATCTAGGGGATTGGACGAGGGTACCGGTTTTTACACAGAGCGACTGCCATCTGATCCCCGCAACCCAATCTTATTATACGGAAAAGACAAACATACATAATGGCGAAATTAGTCGATTACTAGTCGACTACGGAGCCCTAAAAAGGGAAAGAAATGGTAAGTAGGTACTTACCTACTTGCTACTCATTTCTACGTATTTTATCTTGTGATCCGTTCGTTCACTCGACTGCTTTTTCATTTGCTTTTGTAGGAAGCGCTTTCATTTTTGCCGGTCCATTTTTCAAAAGGATAAACCTAAAAACGCAATAAGGACTTTTATGCACTATTTTCCGTCCCTAAAGCAGAAATCATTGGCAGAGTTTTAATAAATACCTACGCGAAAGTATTCTGCAGCAGATGGATAATCAGCCTACCCAATACGTCAGTATGAGGGTTAGATGTAGTTACCAGGTTGTCAGGGCGGAATCCACTTCCTAGCGGAACTTTACTGTAGATACGATGGAAAGACCTCATAAATAAACTCGAATATAGGTAGGTATATATATTAAAATGTGTTGGTATATTATGTATCTGTTAACTTATTGGGACGGGGGAAAGGGTGGGGGGTTGGGGGTTGGGGCGAAATATACCGATAAGTACAATTCATAATCTGTTAACTTTCCACACCCGTACGGTTGAACGGATTTTTAGTAATATGAACTTGGCATGATAGACGGTAAATATTGAAAAGGATAAGTATATTAAATATGTTACTAAAAACTGTATGATAGATTCTTATGATTAGATCTCTCTTCTGTATGATTAGATCGTATATTGATCAAGACGGATTATAAATTAAAAGCTAAGGGATTTGATTGTTTCAGTGTATTGCAAGTTAGGCGATGGGCTGACAATCTGTCACTATAGCAATATACGTCATCATCTGTAATGAATAACCCTCAAAACTTGTCAGACTTAGCGGAACGACCTTTGTTTAGGTCGTTTTTTGCGCTGCCTACCCCATTTGGGATAAAGGCGTGATTTTATGTATGTGTCGCAGTGATATTGTAAATCCCGTGATATTGTAATTTAACTAGTGAAATTATAATTTATCGGTAGGTTAGGTTAGGTTAGATTATTAATTCCCTAAGTGAAATTATAATATAACGTCTTTGACTAAATCCCTGCGACATAAATCAAAGGTTTACAGATTAATAATAGTAGTCTGAAACTTAATAACTCATTCTCTTACCCATGGCAAAACTCATTTCATTTCGCCGCGTTTAGAACTGCGGAGCATAAAGCTAGTTTGAAATAGCTCTGGAAAGGTCAGATGCACGTATGAATAAGATAATGCTATCGATTCGTTGTGGGCACGACTTAACAAGAACGACTAAAATTATTGCCGCCCCTTTCTTTTCCCTCATGATAGAAAATGACAGGTATAGACTTGCATTAGTTAAGTTGTGATTTTTGCAACTACGAGTCGCTACCAATGTCTATCTGTTTAGAGTAGTCGTGCTTAGAATCCGGTTCTGTCCCCCAGAATAACTTTCCTATCTATGGAAATTATGAGCTCATCATGAATACGTTTTAGCTTATTTTATTTCTCACATGACGTCTCGTGCATTCTACACCAACGCTTTAAGGTGGAAACATAGCAGAGGTGCTGCCTCTTTATGTAATAAATTGATTATACCCAAACACATATATTTTCATAAATATATTACGGTTTGCCACAGAATGAAGTCTTTAGTTTATTGCCCATGGCCACCTTTTGCAATGCAAAGCTTGGATCCTCAGTAAGAATCTATAAATTGAGATAAATGAAGAATGAGTTATCTATGTAATTATGGCAAACCGTAATATATTTATGAAAATTTTAGTATTCGAGATATAATTAATTTGAGAATGGTGGTGCCACCTCTGCTCTGTTCGCCTCTTAACACAGACTCCAGAATTAGGTGGACGCAGCACCGTGAATAAATAAATATAAAAGTTTGTAGATTATGTTGTAGTACCTAAACCTAAACCTTGTATGGTTCCCCTTAACTTGTTACCAGAATGCCCAATGCCTATTCACCAGTACTTTTCGACTTTGCTCTTACCTTTGCCTTAAAAATCTTTAAAATTTATCACTGTACCTTTAATCACGTAACATGTAGAAAATACTAAACAAATATGCTACATAACAAATTAAATTTCAAAGTTCTACAATCAGCTGTTTTAAAGAGTAAAAAATATTGGGGGTTAAAAAAGTGGCCCAATACTGTCAACCTTAGCTCTGCATTGTCAAGTTACAGCATTTCGAAGTAGAAAATAATGGTAAAATCTTGTATAACTTAAAATGTCCTTCTATTGGAAAATCAGAAACCTACGTCTTGATTCCCATCACTTTAAATACTACTGCAGCCGTTAGTTCAAGTGGCAGACAGGCAAATTAATTAGTACTTATTCTGTTTTTTTTTTTTAATTTTACTTTGATTCGTACGCAGCAGCATACGGCATTAATCGACTTGACCAAATCGATTCGTATTGTCCTGAACTATCAGTCTGAGAGGCAGATTTAAGCAAATTGTATTTCAAAATGGTGCTCAGCATCCTAACTACTTATCGTGTGCAAAAAGAGCAGCAGCCAACCTGACAGACAGATGAATAACGTTGTCGAGTAACGAAGAAAAACCCCGCAAGAAACAGCTAATGAAAAGCCGTAGCTGACAATGGATTGCCGACGATAAATAAAGTCGCTACAATCGCGATCATTTATAGTTAGATACTGGATGCGCAATGAACACAGTACAAATTGGGTTGGTTTTCACACGGAGAAGGGTTAGCCATTTTTCATTCTTGGTAGAGATGAAGTGCCAAAAAGTCGATGAATTTATTTACCTCATCTCACTCTTCTTCCTCTGACGACCTCATCTCATAAGTAACAAAGATCGAACGTTACTACCCCCTGTCTATCTATGTGTTATACAGCCTACCCTACACCCCTACACGCTGTTTAGTATGATGGAAGATAGATTGTATGTTAGGTTAGATTTACACATGTCCAAATTATCGAAGGATCAATATTTTTGAAAAATTTGACACTTAAAGTGTTAATGTTTTATAAACATGAAAATAGAGCAGACTGCTCAGGGGTTAGAGCGTCGGCACGGTACGCCGAACACCGTTGGTTCAAATCCCACCCAAGTGTGACTTTTAGCTTGTTTAATTTCATGTTTATCGAAGGATGTTTTTGGTAATATTTCTTCACGATTATTATTCTTTAGAGGTATCGGAAGTATTTACTTCGTATTCTAGTAGTAGGTAAAGGTTCCTCAAGGAACCGTGACACCCTCGAGGTAACTGCATTAGCTCCATTAACCACATCATTAGCTTTAATTGTGTTGAACACATTCACAGCTTTGACCGTAAAATTACTACATACTAGAGAATCTGCTTCTATCCATTCTATCTCTTTTCTTATTCTTATTTTTCTTCTATCGAGTGGGTTTTCGAGCCGTCGTACGACCCGATGAACCTGGGTTTACAAGTGTTTAAACCGACTAATAAATAACCAACATGAATACTTCCATGCTGGACTGGGAGTGATAGAAAAACAGAATGTGCCAGCTGCATCTCCTCCCGGGCATGCTGTAAAAACAAGCTAAGTGTTCGAGGGTTTCAGTGTATTGCAATTTAGGCGATGGGCTGACAAACCCAATACTATGGCAATATACCTATACATAATCATCTGTTATTAACCCTCAAAACTTGTCAGACGTGGCGAAACGACCTTTGCTTGGGTCTTTTTTGCTCTGCCTACCCCCTTAGGGATAAAGGCGTGATTTTATGCGTGCATGCATGCTTAATAGGCCTCTGTAATGGTTTCTCTAACTACCACTATCAAAGACTGCGACCGGCAACGGACGGCTTATCGACCTCCTCCAAAGCACAGAATCATATTTCTTGATAGATCAGGAGTCAGATGATTCAGCTCGCACTGTACTAGCCCAACTGGAGAAAAACTCACAAAGTGACGAATAAACAGACAAATCTGTACCTATATATACCTATCAGTTTTGAAGAATCGGACGCACGAGTACTGAGACAGACCTACTTAGAATTAGAAGCTCCTTTCTTCAATTTATTGCACGCTCCTTTCTTCCCATTCCGTAAACAAGAATCGATCAAGAGATTAGCCCGACAGCGTAAAGGTTACGATCAAACTTTTACTGGAATTAAATTCAGTTTGCGAATTTATGAAGGCTAATGCGTAATCAAATCTGTTTGTAGAGATATGAACGCTTATTGTAATAACACTGGAGATGAGCAAGCGTAGGACGATTCAAATAAAAAATAAATGATCATCAGCATCATCTCCTACTCTATTTAATAAAGACGCGAATAAAAACAACGCGTTTTTCTCAATTGTACTTTGTCGGTACTAGATTTGACCTTCGCACGGTCTTGAGTAACGCCTACGTGCAGATCGGTCCTTGTTTATTATCGATTGCTCGCACTTATACTGGTCCATTATTTACCTCCTTGTCACCTATATTTATATCTACTATGTAATTGTAGGACACCGATAATCGTAGTTTGGTTGCGCGCGCGCCTGTAGCCGTGAGTCATCGGCATCGGTAAGCGTTGTGCGCCGCGTACGCGCCGCGCAGCCGGCCGCGCGGTCCAGTCCAGTCGCGCCGCGGCATACTTAGAGGACATACATACATGTCACTTAAGACACGGTTCAGTACTTTCGAGCGCGGAAATTAATTTGTTGACAAACTTGTGAATCGAAACCTAACTGCGGGCGAGTGAAAAACCCTAAGTGGAAATGACTGCAGTGAAGAAGGCTCTGGCGATGCGCCAGCTGGATTCGATGTTCGGGCAGATGACCCTGGACGGGGAGGGCCGGCACTCGCCGCTGGTGAGCTCGGTGATCGAGCACGACCCTCACTGCGACGTGCACGGCCGCTGCGGCACCCCCGCGCGCTGCACCACCCCCTCCTTGCACCGCTCCTCTCTGTATCTGCACGGATCGCATCCCGGCTATTTTAGGGACTCCGTGTCGCCAACAAACCTTATCATCAGGTCCGTAAATGTTATAAACAAAAACAAATATTTTAATTATTTTTGACTCCGAACTAATGAAGTATGTAATAAATCAGGCGGCGGGATTCTGGGTTTTCGCCGTCGCCGGCCCGTGAGCTGGAGCATCCTTCGGGCTACCCGAGCCTGCTGCGACGGGACCGGCACAGTCCGTCGGTGACCCCCCCGCGCCGCGAGACCCCCAGCCCCACACACCGCCACAACAAGCGACACTCCATGGGCTCCTTCTCGAGCCTCGGCAAGACCAACGTCGTCAACTATAACCGTCGGGATTCAGTGTCCAGTAACGGCATTAGAGAAATGAAACGGGATTACGTCGGCTCCACAAACTCCCTATCAAGAAAGAGCTCGATAGACACGAAGAAGTCGTCCACAGACTCCTTGGACACATGGCACGTTACTTGGGAATCCGATAGACATAACTCGATATCGTCGCTGACGCATGACGACATACTCTCGTTTGGACATAATAAGGTAATAATTTTAAACAGAAAAGCACTGTTGTGGTCTCATCACGCGGGAATGGTGACTTCATCTAATAATGCCACAGCGAACTGCGGTTGTTTGTTTATCAAGGAAAATTCATTACTCTTGTGCACATAACATGCTCATAAAATATGACGTCGCTTCAATTGCTCATATTTTCCATGTTCATTTACGTATTTAATGATATTTGTGACTTCGACTGTAAATTGAACCAACATTTCTTAATGATTTGCTTTCGTTTTAATAATTCATTAGGTTACCAATAAACAATTAAAACATAAGCAACACGGTAATAACGGGTAATTACTTATTTGTTCGATGAAATTACGAAAACTGTTGAATATGCCGTTATAAAATCAATGCGTGAAGTTATTGGGTTATTCGTGTTACGTTTTTAGGATTGCGTACGTTTATACATGAGAAGGAAAAAAGGAACCCGTATACACGTAGAAAGAAACAGTATATAAATGTCTAGGTAATAGCACAAGTAAAGGTAAAAATACTTCTTTTTTAGCCCGATTTGTCCCACTGCTGGACTGCTTTTTGTTTCCACTGCTTTTGCAATTTGCATCCAGTCCTTCTCGAAGGCATCCATCTTATCTAGGGAATGCAATCTCGCGAGATTGGTGATCGGACGAGATCTCGCGAGATTATGAAAATCAATCTCGCGAGATCTCGGCAATTTCGAGATCTCGCGAGATTGGTAGTTATGTGTATAAATTTTTGCAAATAATTACACTAATAAAATTGACATAGAAAAACATTAAAAGAACCAAGGTATTTTGAAATCAACATTTATTTTTACGAATATAGTTCTATATACTTTCTTCGTTTTGGTGTCTATTTGATGGATGGATTTCAAATGCACATGTAAGCCTAGCGGAGATCGATCTTTGGTTTTCAGAATCTTCTTACAAAGTTTACACTAGGCACTCAATCCATTTTCTGCTCTTAAAAAGTATTTCCATACTTCCGACACACTTACATAGTCCTTATAAACTATATTCGCCGACATAGTTCGTTATTAAATTTGTACGCGAATCACAAGAGCCTTTTTTGTATTATTTTAAGCAGAAATAGCACTATCACTCAATTAATTCAATCAAGGATTAGCAACAAGTGACAACAAAACAAAATCTAGTAAACAAACGCAAGCCGCAGGTTCAAATTTCGACCAATCACACGCATCTAAATCTGAGCGAGACCTCGTCCCGCGACCCCTACTTCAGGCCGTTGCCGCCCGCGCACCGAAAGTACCGAGCTGCGCGTCGAATAGGATGTTTTCATGCTTGAGTTCAATCTCGCTAATCTCGCGAGATCTCGCCCATTTTTTGACCGAGATTAATCTCGCAAAAAAGGGCCGAGATCTCGCGAGATCGAGATCTCGCGAGAACGAGATTGCATTCCCTAATCTTATCGCGCCACCTTCCTCTGCCTTGACGGCTAATTTATAATTGTTATAAAAAAAAAAACGTTTTTTTTCTAACGTAACGACCTATTTGCAATTGAAAAATTATTTTGATTTTATTTTATCTTTGTTTTGCATTTTGCATGAGGAATTGAGAATAAATTAATGTAAGTAATTCAATGCAAAATTTAGCTTGTAAAATGTAAAAAATACCGTGTTGGACGGACTTTTTAATCTCCATGTTGATACGGAAGCGTCGGTGAGAGAGTCCGACTCGCACTTGATCGTTTCTTTTAATTCACCTATAGTTTGGATGTTAGATCATGATAAAATACATCACGCTTAGCTAGTTGTAATTATAACAAATGCTTACGACTTCAGGAGTTAAATATTTTAATCCACCGTACTTCGGAGGGCACGTTAAGACGTCGGCCCCGGTCGATGATGTCTTTGATAGCGGTCGTTACAGGCGTATTAGCTGTGCTGTTAGGTGGTTCACAAACTCTGACACCAGGTTTCATCGGGTCGATCAACTCGAAAACCCCTCGACAAGAAAAGGTGTTCACCGGTGTTTATACTTTAATAATATAACAATACAGGATGTTTAATTCAATTGTGGGGGCGTTCTTGTGTCGACAAATACGAAAATATGTAAAAAAAAAACCATTCCATACAAATTGTCTGAGCGAAGCTTAGAGCGAAGTTGTGATTTTGTATCTTAGTATAAAAAAAATAAAATATATATGATCGTTACCAACCGCAAATATTAAAAAAAATAGCTTTAGAAAAATAAATCAAATTTAAATATTCATGCTTATAACATTAAGTACCTACTACCGACTATTGTTGATGTCAGCTGATATTGTTATTTTTCTTTAGTAAAGAATGCCAAGGTGAATCCATCTCCACGGCTTTCGAAAAGCTGTTGCACTTGACTTACACCGAATTCTCTTTAGGTCAGATCATTAAATACCACTATACAAGTAAATAATAATATTTAGGTAGCAAGAATAAGTATAACCCGTTCTACATACAACAGTGTAGCCTTTATTTATGTGAACAAAACAAACAACGAAAGAAAAACCCCACAAAAAAAAAATCTATTCCATCCATTTGTCCCACATTTTTTTAATGGAAAAGTAACACAATTATAAAAAATATTAAAGATACTCGAATTTTTATTTGTAAAAATAACAAATTTTTACAGAAAGTGGTCTAAGAACCAATATTATCGACACTGTTATTATTGTATTTCTGTAGGGATAGACACACACTGCACAAAAATCGGACGCGGCATTATTTTTCTTTTTCGTCCTTTCTTTCTTAACGAGAGCAGTCTGCACCTATACATTTTTTTATATGTTCGCTACGGTACTCGTAGATTCAAGATTGCAGCAGACTGAGTCAGTTATATGGAACGTACGTCGTACTCCGAGTTAATCAATCTTATTTTTTATTTTCATTCCGACTTCCTTATTCGACTTGGCGAGAAGCGCAACGGGAAAGTTAAAGATTTGGCGTGAGTAGAAAATGTCGACGAGTGTAGCACATACAGGGATTTAAATTCTACTCCTACTAATATTATAAATGCCAAAGTTTGGATGTTTATTACTCAATCACGCTTCAACCACAGACGGACTGTGATGAAACTTGGCTCACATGTTTTAGCTCCCGAAATAGGACATAGGCTACTTTTCACTGCGGGAAAAACTAAATTTCCACGGGGATACTCATTTAACTCGAATGAAACTGCTGATGGAAAGCTAGTTTCTACATACTAAATATAGGTACGTGCGTACGTAAAAGATGTTTCGTTGCGACTGACAAATAAGAAATATTTTATATGGCCACGTTTTGTGTGTGTAGGTATATATTACAATAGTGACGCGTTCTATTAGGTACTTACCTATATCGCCTTAATTTCAATACACCTACAACTAAAAAACTGATAAATCGTAGATATAATCGAAACTTACAGAAATCAGCCATTTTCACTTTGATTCAGTCAACCCGTGTTCACCTTTGGTAATAAATAATGATTGTTATTCTCACAATCCGACAGTCACGGTATGCTCTATTTAATGGAATATTAGCGGAATAAAGCTGCGAGTGTATAGCTGTAGGAGTATCGCTACGTCGCTCTACAAGGCTCGGCGGCGAGCGTCCACGGAGCGTGGATGACCTATACCACCATACATGGAAACGACCGACTCGATCATGTAGATATTCACATTTTATCCGCGCCTGCTCTAGTCATGTGTGTAATCCGACTTGTTCATTCGTCTTTTGTCCCTCAGAAGGGACTTGAAGTATGATTTTCATACAGCATCAAGGCACCGGTAGGTCTATGTTATTTCCAACTTAATTTAATACCTCCACATATTCCTAAGAAAAAGACAGACGACTGTCTTATCTGTATACAGACGGATGGACAGAAAGACAGACGGACAACCAAGTTATAATAATAAAGTTGGCAAAAGCCTTCCAAAAGCCTGGGTTAGAACTTCCGATCAAGAAACAACCACGATTTGGTTAGTCACGTCCGGCGCTTTTTGTGCTTCAGAAAGCATATTAGGCCGACCCTACGGCCAACCATCTCAACTTTTATCTTACAGTACCTAGAGCAGCCGTCAAAACAGGATTTTGCCCACTACAGGAAAAGCCTAATCTAGGTTAGAATTAGCTCGTCTAGTTTCCGAAGGTCATAGGCAATTGCGTGTCAAAGCCAGTAATTACCATTGTCAATTCTAGGTTTTGTGTCCGACGCTCCTAAAATTATCTATACACGTATCTTTACATTATTACTTATAACAAAAACTTAGACTTGACGAATCAGCATACATTTAAATATTTACAAATCAGATTTAAGAATTTTTGTGTAACCCCTAATCAGTTAGCCGAAAGCATAGGTACTGCAGGTATGTACCATTCGCATCACCTGCATTTACAACCTACCTAATATTTTGTCTTGAATTCAGACCACCTACCAAAGCTACTACTTACAATATTTGTTGCACAAATAAATTATTTCTGTGTAAACTGCTACTTTACTCAAGTCTACTGTTTTGTCTTCACAAAAAATGATGTTTCCCTGTGAGTTCTCTGTGTTCCGTTACCATATTCAAACATTGCGTGTTCGGTAAATATCCTAGCCGTATGTGATTTGGCAAATATGGTGATACCCTCGGTGTAATGAATAATGATGAGTCGCTATATTTAGGGATTGGGATAGCCCACCAGGTGTGACTGCTGGATTTAATGTGCAGGCTAAATATCATACATAGCATTATCAAATCAGTCGTTTTTTGTCTGACCAGAAACCAATTAAACTGACCCGAGTCGTACAATTATCACTTTGGCAAATGGAGGTGTTTAGATATCAACACGTTTCTAATGTTTTTGACCTCTTATACCTACGTACACACATAAAGTCGTGCCTTTATCCTTTCGAGATAGAGCGTAAAATGCCTCTGACCAATATTGTGGGCAATTTTAGATTGAAATGTGTATCGCCATAGTGACAGGTTGTCAGCCCACCGCCTACATTACAATACACTGTAATCCTCGAACGAATCCCTTTCCTTCCCTTTCATTTCCCTCGAATGACCTTTTATTCTTGTTATTATAATAACGAGTAAAGTACTTTGCACAGTTTATGATCCCTATTTATTTTCTTTGCAGACTATAACCCCTTTGCGCTCGAGTTATGCAATAAAATCAATTCGCTAATTAGCCAGAAAACGTACCAGTGTGTAGATACTTCGGAAACTTGGGCAGTAAAACTTCATAATGGTAATGATAAAATATGTTAATGTTGGTAGGTAGGTATCATCTATTGTTCGGAATTTTAGCCCTGCAATATAAATTAGCTTTCGTTGAAAACTTCCTCAGTAACTTTTACTTTGTTTGCGAACCTGAATATTTTATGATCCGATAAGACGCTCGCTCGTCATTTTTACCCGACTGTCTGAGAAGAAGTGTGTTATTCTCTTTGTTTAGCCTAAACAAAACGGATTGGTGGGGTTTTAACAATTCCTGCGGTGTTCTTAGATTTCTCTCTATAGTACGGGTGGCACTACATAGCATAGGTTCATTAACAGTACAATAAAAAATAATATCTACCTACCTATATGAAAAAAAAACTACTAAAATACTGATAAGCTGCTAAGTTTTTTCATTTCTTTTAATTCATTCTTTTTCCAATAATCAGTCCTCCTGTTCCTTTTAAACCAATTTTATGACTGGTTGGCAAAATGAGGCCTTCTCAGAACTCCACAAAACGCGTTCACGATTACAATAAGCCTGAAAAAGAACATTTACTCGAACAATAATAATCGTTCAGTGAACAGGAATCAGAGTAATGCTTTGATGAGCACTAGGTCTGTTCGAAACTCGCGCACATTTATATCTGGAACAAGGATCGTTTGTTGCAGCAGTGGAGCATAGATGCACTTGTTCAGATCGGCTCCAATTTACTGGATCTCGGCGCTTGCGAATTCACAGTTGTCCCGGCGACTTCGTTAATTAATCAGTCAATAAAGTCCAATTGATTCTAGCCGAAATTTGTGAGATGGAGCCGTATTGCATCACTCGAATCGAATCGATTCCACACTGTTTTGCATGCGAATGTTAATCTTTCGTATGCATTGTTGATTCGAGTGATTCAAAAATATCCCCCCTGGAGTGATTCAGTGGTTCAGTCGCGTACTGTGTAAATGTTGACACACCACGCACATCCGAAGGGATTTTTGGTACAAATTGTGACTCACTGACTACTCATGGATCTCTGTGAATTAACCTATTACGTAACCTGTATTAAGCTTCTATTGTTTTAATTTTCTTATCGTATGATATTGTTCTGAAGATCAGAGCTCGCCTTCAAAACATAAGCAGATAAAGCTTTCGGTTTTCGGTCAGACTTTCGCAGATTTAATATTGAATATTACCCACTCAGTTATTGAACCTCGTCATTGTAAAAGTTTTAAAATTACAGCTTATTAATCAGTTATTTTTGCAAATTCATTATTTCAGATCCAACTTAGTGTAGGTATAGGTAGGTACTGGTAGTACTGGTATTGATTAATGCAAACACTTTTCTTAACTAATTTTAAGATAGCGCTGTCGCTTTCTCGACATAACCAACTAATCCGCGTCAAAATGTTCACAGAGTGTCCTATATGTGTACGTTATAGGGTACTTAGCTACTTGTGACTACAATTATTATTCGTTTACCATGCGTAGGTAGAAATTAAGATTATGATGAGTTTCTTCTGACATAAACTTGTTTATTATATGTTCTGTTTATGGTACAGCCTTGAGTTCCTTCCATACGAATAAGGCTACTAATTAAATGTTGAATTTTCCATCGTTATTTCCAGACCGTCGTGTGGGTGTCTGTGTACGCAAAACTATGGTTTATATTGTTTTTTTTATATGTCATCACAATTAATTATTTCATTAAGTAGTTGTATAGTTTTTTGGGGTGCAATGGACAGATTCCCGCAAAATAATAATAAAATTATCTGATGGGGATGGTCATTTTGTATGAGGAAGTTAAAATCTTTTTAAAAACATATAATCATCTGGTCAAATTTGTTCAGTTTCGTTGACTGAGAAACCACTATTACTTAGAACCGGTACCCAATCCTAGTCAATTAATTCGTTAAATATAGTTGTACCTATACCTATTAGCTTAGGCAACGAATAATTCTAGACGGAAAAGTTGGAAGCAGGAATTTTAGCTTCGGGGCTTTGTTTAGACTAGTTAGGAGATAAAAACACTGAAAGTGTTTTAACCCTCCGAGGTCCGACCGAGGGGAGAGACGAGACGAGGGGAGAGGGGAGGACAAAGTAGATCCTGTTTTTTGTTTTTTATGCTTACATCTCGAAAGCGGTGCGTCGTACGAAGTTTTGCTGTACTACATAATGTAACCTTATAAAATTACCTACAACTTTGTCTTTTACACTTTTTGTCTATCTTCAATGGTTGCCTAGATATGAGCGCCAAAAAAAATTATGTAAATAATTATTATCTGTGAAATACTAAATGTAAAAAAAATAAAAAAATACACAATGGGCAGGATTTTTTCTCGATGTGCATACTGACATCATGAAAAAATAAATGAAAAAAAAATTGAAGCAATAGATGACAGAAAAAATAAGAGTAGGTAGTTTTCTAAGCTCATAGTTACGCAAATATTGGAGATAGATAAAAAGTGTGAAGGCCAAAGTTGTAGAAAATTTCATTAGCTTTCGTTATGTAGTATGACAAAACTTCGTACGACACACCGTTTTCGAGAAGTAAGCATAAAACCAAAAAACGAAAAATCATAAAGAAGAGGCGCAAGAGGCGAAAGTGGCCGCACGCATGCGCGTGTCCGAAATGGCTGTTATCGAAACTTGCGTTTGTATTTATTGATCTTGCAATCGATAGCTGACTAATAATTAAGGGGATAATAGCCGGCAAAGATATACTCCTCTTAAACGAGTTAATGACAAAATCCAAAAAAAATATACGTTTGAGGAATTAGACTACAAGTACAAAATTTAAAAAATATTGTGTAGTACATAAATAAATATGCAAGAAAAAATCGAGTAATGCAGTGGTTTTTTAACAGTAAATATATTACTCCTTTCACGGTTCCTTCGGTAAAATATCCGTATTATGTTTACATACAATCACAACATACCATTTTTTATATCCAACTTGTAGCTTTTAATGAAATAGGGGTTTTTGTGCGTTTGCGCACATTTTTGACGCGGCCAAGTTAATAGACACGCCGCGAGCTGCTTTTAGCGGCATTTCAATGGCATATCGGGTGATATTGGTTTACATTGAAATCTAGTTACTTATTTGTCGGCTCTATGCGCCTTAAACGTGTGCCATGTAGATAATACACGAGCGTGATCGTCGTTAATCTGTTACGTAAAGGCAACGCTTTTAATTAAAGATTTTCACCCATGCTATCTTCCGCCATTTTTGATGAAGTAGAGATCGAACTCCTTATATTCCTGTCACATTCATTGCAAATCGTCGTCTGAATATATGAGCGTGATTAATTGATTACCTGCGATGTTTCGTTATGGCATTGATGACGAAATATTTGTTCCTTAATTGAGAAAGTTTAACTAAATCATGAGGTATAACAGCTTAGATTCATAAGTGCACATTATAATAAATATGTAAAGGATATATTATGAGTGAAAGTGGCGTTGGCGTTCAAATTAATGCAGGTGCAATATTGCAATATGAGTAGTGTGCATTTCCTGCGGTTGGTGATGGCGCTGCGCAGTGCGCTCTATACGAAGAGATCTACTGGTTGCTCAAGAGCTGCGCGAGCGCGTTCGACGCGTTGACCGCACACGGGCTACCCCTTTCACTTGTATTCGCATTGAGCGGATCGAGCGGAACGCAAGTGTGCCTTTCTCTATGTTCTCATCTCTGTCTAACGCGCGGCTGGTATTGCAGCAGTGGTGGGCGCACGCCGCTCGTAGGCCGTGACAACAGTAGCGCAGTTTCCTCGACTACATCCGCACGGAACCGACTCCGCTGCGCTCGGATGCTCTATCGCGATCTAACATGAAGTCCAAACCGGCACACTACGTCGATCCGCCGTTCAGACCCTGGCCGCCGCTTTCCCGCCAGGCGCAACCTAACTTTTACTTTAGACCGCCGGATCCGATGGACATGAGAAACTTTAAAACGTCGTCGTCGAAAGGCTCGACGTATTCGGATTTCTCGGGAATGAGTGCGTACAGTAACAAGTCGCGTGATTATTACTTTTTGTCGCCGAGTTATCGGTCGGCGGGTGCGCCGACGCCGAGCAGCCACGCAGACCTGTATCTGCAGCGAGAGCGGCCGCGCCAGATCCGGCACCCGAACCCTGGCGCTGGCGCCGCCGCCGCCGCCTGCCCCTGCAGCCGCTCCCGCTCGCTGGAGGACGTGCGCACGGACGTCGTCACCGAGTGGGAGGACGACGACGAGAACGGGAACCGCATAGTCGCGCCCGCCACCAAATTCAACCGCACCTCGTACAAAGCCAACGCCGCTTTCCAAAAGCAAGGATTTCTCACACGTCATTCCATGGAAAATCTAGTCGATAGGCCTCCACAAGTACTGCCACCCAAACGGATCACTGCCTTCCAGGTAATTGATACAACTTTCCACCGATGCGGTGTCATTGTGAGATGATTGTATTGCATTTAGACCGTAGAATGACTGTTTTGTGTCGAGATCACCTTTGTGTGATCGTGCTAACTGGAATTCTATGTTGATTCGCACTTTCTAGACTTGTGTATTTACATATTATTACCTCATGGCTGCTGAGCGAAGTATAAATATGAGTCGTGTGGCGCTTTGCGAATGTGTTTTATCATAAAGTGTAGTGTGGTACATGTTTTGTGGAGTGTTATGGGAATGGGAACCGCGCGGCGTCAGGCCCCGTTCAGCGTTCAGCTCCGGTGAACCGCAACTCACCGTCCTGCTCATAACGGATGTGTTCGATAAATACAGGGTGTTAATACACCATCGATGAGAATCCCTTTATCGTATGTATGTGCTCATGATACCTAACAACTTTGCCTAAAAAGCCTTGTGTAAGCAACGAAAATACTTGGAGCAAACAGAATATAATCGTCAATTTGTATGGCATTCCTATATTCTTTAATAGTTCGTTATCATAAGTACATACATTCTCATTGATGCTGCGTGACACCTTATACAGGGTGTTACAGAAAATGTGTAGGTATGCAAGCAAAAGGATGTGAATCTGCTCATGAAATTGAACAACTTTCCCCAAAGAACATTATGTCGAAAACCGAAAATAAATTTTGCCTTCCTACCTATATAACTAAAAGTGCTATCAGCTGATGCATTTTTGTATGGCAAGTCAATTTTGATTTTCGTTTTTCGAGCCCTTTTCCTTGGGGAAAGGTTCAGTTTCATGGGCAGATTCACATCCTTTCGAGTGCATATATCTTTTCTGTTACACCCTGTATCCTCCTGTGCACAGTGTAGCAAACTGCCTGAGTGCCCATTATAACGCGTTTTCGCACATGCCAACCTAATCTGATCCAGCGATTTGGGTTTCCAGGTAATTCGGACAGTTTCTGTTCTATTTACCTGCAATCTTGTGCAATGCGACTGTGAATTCTATTGTAATTTTTTTATTGTTCACAAAAAGAGCTTAATTCTTTTTACTGGTTGTGTAATAGTACTATGTACATCATCATGAGAATTCCGTAAGTTTCCTCACCTACTAAGTAGATAATTATAACCCTCTTGTAATTAGATAACATACGTATTTCCTGATTGTAAAACTTGATTACCCACATTACGGAACGGTTGCATTTTTTACGCTATTATTGCGATATCGACGAATCATTATGTGAATCGGAATACGGCAAGTTGTCAATACGATCATCTCATATAACATAACATAAAATCCCGCCTTTATCCCTAATGGGCTAGGCAGAGCGTAAACGACCCAAAGATTCAGACATTCCGCCACGTCTGACAAATGTTGAGGATTTTTCCAGATGGATCTGTATATTGCTAATAGTGACAGGTTGTCAGCCCATCGCCTAACCGAAATTACCGGTTCTTCCCGCTATGCTAGAGTTTCGGTAATATTCAATACTGAAACCCTCGAATCACTTAGCTGATTTTTACAGCATGCGCGGGAGGACATGCAGCTGGCACATTCTATGTTTTTCTCTCACTCCCAGTCCAGCATCGAAGTAAAGCAAAATACCTACTACGGCAAATTATCAATACGATCATCTCACAATGTTCGATTTTGAATGATTTCTCTTTTTCTGCTAATGGTGGTGGTTTAAATGGATTTGCGTCTCCGTTTTAATAAATGCGATGCGGAAACCGTATCGGGCCGTTGCGCAACATCGAAATTCAATACAACAGCCGATTTTACACTTCCGAGTGCAAACACGAATGAAAGTATAGTTCTTTCATTGAGTTTCTTAACTGCCTCCGTGATCTAGCGGTGTGAGCCGAACTCCCGGTCGATCCAGAAGTCCTGGGTTCGATTTCCAGGGAGGGAACACAAAGGTGATATTTGTCAATTTATCACTTCAAAGAATTTCCCCAGTTTGGTTAGGACAATGCAGGATGAATCACCTGATTGTCTGGAACAAAAAAGTATTCCGTGGTTCGGTCGGTCCCGGTCGCTGTCTTTGATAGTCGTTACATAAACCATGGCAGAGGCCTATTACCTAGCTGTGCTATTAGGCGTGTCAAGAACTCTGATACTAGGGTTCATCGGGTCGATCGTCTCGGAACCCACACGACAAGAAGAAGATTGAATTTCTTGATTTCCGTGTGGGTTCGTCGGTTTGGCGACTGACCCGATGTAAAAAATAATCACTTGTTGCAAAATTTCTTGAAAAATAAGCTTTTTAGGTTTTAGTGCCTCAAAAGAACAAGAGAAGCCACTTCAATTTGATTGCTGCTTTGCAGAAATTGTTTATTAATATCTTACGAGGTCCGTATTTTGCGACGTATTAACTTTTCCTTAAGTGTCCCTAGTCTACGGTGGCATAAACCTTAAGAGCGAGATGACGGGG
Organism: Scrobipalpa atriplicella; assembly: GCA_029255725.1. Lineage (NCBI taxonomy): Eukaryota > Metazoa > Arthropoda > Insecta > Lepidoptera > Gelechiidae > Scrobipalpa > Scrobipalpa atriplicella. Next base: position 47,090 of record JARACY010000351.1, read on the forward strand.
CAATTAACGTCCTATTCAAAGCTTCATTACATTGGCCCCGATTCGATGCAATCACGATTTTACTGAAATAAAACCATCTCTGTAATTTTTTGCCATGAGAGAACAGAAAGAGACGGCACTATGGATGAACTCATTATAATCTTGTCAGTTACAATTCGTACAGACATTTCAAAAGATTCAAGTCGTTACCTTTCCACACCACGACCCTATAGATTGTTGATTTGACAGGATTATAATTAGTTCGTCCATAGTTCCGTCGTTTTCTATTCTCTCATGGCAGAAAATGACAGATTTGGTTTATTTTTAGTTTAATCGTGTTTTCATCGTATCAGGGCCATTGTCTTATTTAACTGCTGTTAAATTTATTTCGTTATATCACTTCTAAGTTTTTATCATCGATAACAAGAGAAATATTGAATAAACATAAATTTCTAACAATTATTCTGTGTCTATCTTTTATCTACTTATACTTATTTATAATATTATGGAAAGAAGACATTTTAGTACCTAATGAATGAGCATAAAATACTCCATAATATTTTTATCAACTTTAAATTGTTTCCTAGATAATCTAAGTTACATTATCCATTGGTATAATAGGCTACTTACTTTACGTGGAAAAATATATTTTAGTAAAATACATTTAAAAAAGTTTGAACTTTGTAAATAATGATACTGACAAGTCGTCAGTCCATCGCCCAAATTGCAGTAAACACACGTAGAGCAACGCGGCATTCCTTCCGTACGGAAGGCCCCATGTTGCTCTAAGAGTACACAAATTAAATAACAATACATAGCTTTTTGTTTATTTCATTTATACAAGTTCAGCGTTATACTATAGCGAATTAAAAAAAAAACAGTTCTTTTCCTCGCCTGTAAAAGACAAAACACTTAACGGCTACTAAAATAAAGACTACATCATTGATTTAGTCACATCACAAAAAAATATGTAAACATTGATGACGCAATCGAAGTGTTAAAGATACAAAAACTTGTGAAAAGTAGCGACTCACAGATTATTGCTTATAATGCCTCACCCAAATCATTGAGTTCCCATACATACATAAATCTCGCCCTTATCCCTAAAGGGGAAGGCAGAGTGTCACTGACCTAAACAAAAGTTGTTCCGCCACGTGTGACAAGTTTTGAGAGTTATTTCAGATAGATCTGCAAGAAATATCCGCTATTCCCAGTAGTTCAATGGTACAGTTCAAAGATTGAACTAGTAAGAACTTTCAGTGCCAGTAGTGATGATTTAATTGATTGAAATACTGGCACAAAAAAGTCTCAAATGACACCAACAGTCAACACTATACTTGCATTATAACGCCAAAAATAACATTTTATCGTATTGTTCTTATACTTTCGAGCCTGCACAGGCAAAACTACCAACAAAACATTGGAATAATCAGGCTAAGTACCCCGAGCTCTACAATATGTTTGTTTGGTATAAAAAAAGTTGCCAACCGCTCTCAGCCTCGACGGAACAGTCAGACAAGGTAAACCATCTGTCCACAGTAGAAAAAGTCGCAAAGTAGTCATGTAGGTATATTACTTTCACAAACGCGTAAACGAGATAAAAAGACACGCCGCCGGTTTAACGGATCTGACCATAAAAATATATTATGTAACTTTTGTACAATATTGTCGCGCCTTTGCTGAAATTCATTAAGTATTTATCTTAACTTTGTCTTTGAAACTCCGTAAAAGCTTTTTTAAATTATAATTTCTTAAGAGTTGTTTAAAATTTTATTCATAGCCCGTTTTAGTGGGTAAATAGATAATGAAAGTATCATTAAATTATGGCATGAATTTAATCCAAACCAAATTGAAAATAGGCTAATGTCCATCTCTTATATATTAACTAGGTATCTCTTTGTTTAGAATTATTATAGTAATCGCCGTTTATACTCTGCCTACTGCATTGGTATTGGTAGTATAGGTGTGGTTTTATGGAGTGTGTATTAAAACTTACAAGTATTAGATTTCGCTTCTTCCATGCTGTACTGGGAGCGAGAGAATAATATTGAATGTTCCAGCTGCCCTTCCTCCCGCACATACTGTAGAAGTCAGCAAAAGGGATTCAAGGGTTACAGTGCATTGTAATTTAGGCGATGGGCTGACAACCTGTTACTACACCGATACACATTACAATCTAAAATTGCCCTGAATTTTTGTCAGACGTGGCGCCTCCTTTTACCAGGCGTTTTACGCTCTACCTACCCCGTAAGTGATAAAAGCGTGGTGTATTAGATTTCAAGGGCTTCTACCTAAATCGCAGTGAAGCTTGGCGGTTTAGGATGGATAAGTGAATAAAGTGATCTAGTACCGGGGTGGTCCGTGCGGCCGCCTTAACTAGTTTAACCACGGTTTAGCCAGTGACAGTCTGTCTGACCGATAACCGACCGACGCCGCTTTATCAAATCACGGTGACGGTAACACGTGTTCTAATCTGGCGGCCCCGACATAGACTCAAGTCTGAAAATAAATGATATTTATTTTTATTTATTTATAGTTTCGCAAAGATATAATTTAGTTTAAAAAGTACCTAAGTATAATTTATGATGAATCTATCATACTAAACTTACAAAATAAGTCATAAAGAGCAAAATTGTGAAATAGGTACGTCTCGAAATAAGTAGATACATGACGTGGCTTTAAAACCAGGTAAGTAGCGGATAAACTGACAGACGATGATGACTTTGTTTTACGAGTATTTAAGACAAAAAACAAAATGTAAAATTGAAAATAATAGTGTTAAACGTAGGTTACAACACTTAGCTAATTAGTTCTTTGTTTATCATGTAGGTACCTATCTATATAGTGGATTTTCCTTTTACATTTCGAAAATCTTTGACGTCAGGGTTCACCGGGTCGTTCGTCGACCCGATAATCCACGTCAAATCCAAGATAGAACTAACAACATAGAGTGGTCTCGCTGTGGGAAATCCTTCTTTCTGCTATTATAAATGTGAAATCACGCTTCAACCACTGGACGGATCAGTATGAAACTTGGGACATATAGGTTAGGTCCTGGAATAGGACATAGGTACAGATTACTTATGAGAGCGGCGGACATTATAAATTATGATTTTCATTATGAATTGTAAATCATGTATAATTATGATCTACGTTCATCTTCAATAATGATGTCATTATACCGTTTAGACTTTTTCATCGATCTGCTACCTCTATTTAGGATTTCTAAGTTTGTTATGACTCATGCGCGCAGTATTTGATGTCCGCTGAGTAAAAAAAAAAAAATACTCGTAGGTGTGATATAATACAACATACACAATACACATATTATACGTGAAATCACTCATATTTTGTGGATTGGCTAGCAGCAACCATATCCTCTCGTCTTTGCAAACTTCTTTCATTTTCATTTAACTTCTGTAAAATAAAGTTTTTCTGAAGTTCTCACCTGACCTTTCTTCAGAATGACCCCGATTTGATTGACAGTTGCTCTGAATTAAACTAGAAAATGCCCAAAGGTCGACCCATAAGTGTGCCTTAAGTCTATTTGTCTTCTGTCATGTCGTTTCTTTTGGTCGAGTCAATTTTCACTAAATTAGCTTTCAAAATAAGCTGGCAATTCAGCCGACAAAAACACAAAGTCAACAAATCAACTTTTCTTTTGAGATTCAGTCTAGCTAATGTTTGAGAAAATTTCAACAGAAGAAAAAATCGACTTTCGGTTTTCGTGTGATTAATTTCTTTAGTCAGTAGAATTTTCAGTCTAATTATTTTGTTAGACCGAACAGAGCGCATAAATTTATGTGAGAGAGTAATGTACATACACAAATAATAAACAAAACAGAAAACAATTTTTAAACAAGATGTTCTTGACTGTATTGTATTTCTTTACAAATCTAAGTTTGTTAGCATACTACGACTACGACAAATCAGCCGGTAAATATCTATAGAATAACATTAACTTCTTAATTTGTTCATTAAGACGTAGTAATCTGCGACCATTGTTTAATCATGTCTTTATCAGTTAAAGTACAGTTATTGTACGAACGCCATGCAAATCAGGTTAGTGTTTGCCAAACTTGACGCAAGGTCTTTTATCTTTTTTCGTGCTAAAAACGCGTAGCAAAGCTATTTTTAGGTTGCTTAGTAGCTAAGCTAGGTAGATTTTAGACCTGTGTGATGCCAGGTCAGACAGAACATAGGCAGAATAACTTTGGCATCGGCTAACATGTTAACAATAAGTGCGTGCAATTTTGAAAATGAATCATAAATCGGATTTAATTTTATAACTGCTCCAATCTATTTACTTTTATATCTTAAATAAGTCCGGTCGGTCCTTCGATCAGCAGGACTTATACGCCAGGGAGTAGATTCCATACACCATCAGCATCACATCTAAACCATTTATCATTGTCTGTAGGTTAGATACAAATCCTTGTTTATGTTATTCAATATTCTGCCTCAAGAAATATTATTTATTCAATCTTCTGTCTGTAGTCAAACGTGTGCTTAGAAGTTGTTTCTCGGAAAACTAAATTGATATTTTGACCAAGTTAAGTATTATTTTTATGTTTCGTATTGTTCAGTATTATTTTTAGTTACTTCGAGCCCTATGTCCCTGATGAGGGAAAACAGGACTTCATCATCATCATCATCACTATACCTACGTTGCCAAGACTACAAACAATTCAATTCAATTTATTTATTCGTTAATAATGTAAATTGTGTTTGAAAGAACATAAAATAGTAGTTCAAACGACTCGTGTCACGTGTTTCTTAACCGCTCTTGGAATCATCTTCTTTTCCAGATATTCAAGCGGTTCAGTCTTTATGTCCTTATCAAACAGGGAACAAATTCACAAAATTAAAATATCAATTTGACAGCTAGAGGTTCTATTTAGTTTGTTGCTTAGGGGCAAAAAACATTGGACATAGTATTCAGAGATGTTCCAAATCTGATGGCATTTTGCTCACCATGATGCATTGTTCCCATCGGCGGACAAGTAGCATGATGTATGGCTAGACGCAAAGATAGCAGAAAACCGCATTTATCTTGTCATGTCAGTGTGTGTCGCACCGCTATCTGTGCAACAAGCAGAGCTGTATCTAGGATTCTAGGCTACAGAAAATCAGCTGGTTTTTTTTCAGCTGATACCTACCTATTCTGTGTTTCATCTCTGATGGATTTATTTGGCTCAGTTTCCTTTCAATTCAAAATGCTGAATCTGTGACGGATCTTTTAGGCACAATTTCCTTTCAATTCAAAAGGCGGCATCTCTGGCGGATCTATTTGGCACGATTTCCTTTCGCTTCAAAAGGCTGCATCTTTGACTTATCTATTTGGCTCAGTTTCCTTTCAATTCAAAAAGCTACATCTCTGACGGACCTATTTGTCTCAGATTCCTTTTAATTCAAAAGGCTGCATCTCGGATGGATCTATTAAAAAAAACAGGATCAATGTCAGGGGATTTGGGCAGTGGTTTGACAAGGCTAAGCTATGCAATTGATAGTTTATTTCCCTGTGATCATGCGGGCGAAGCCGCGGGTAACAGCTAGTGTTTGTATAAGTCACGTTAATTCTCCTTGCGATTTATTGTGTCTCAAATACAAACATTATCGTGAATATATTACGATTAAGTAATTCAAGTAACGCAAGTAATTCTTAATTTTGTAATACATAAACGTAAGGTCACAATTTACACATAATATTTTTAGCTTTGAATGTCGAAAGTGCAAAAAGTGACCTACTTACTACTTACTGTACTTTTCTATGTGCAAATGCGCCCTTAGCTCCCAATATTGTACTGTTTAAAATATTCGAATTGTGCCGCACTGCGTACCGGAAAATGTGTGATTACTGATAACAAATCCCGTTTCTTTTTTATTCAATTCACTTTATTTTTTTCATGCTAGACTGAAAACGATAAGAAGACATAGAACGCGCCAGCTGCTTCTCCTCCCGGGCATGCTGTAAAAACCAGCAAAGAGATTCGAGAGTTAAGAGTAGTTATTGTACCAACCATCGGATGATATGACAACCTGGTGCTATGAAGATACACATTTTAATATAAAATTGCCCTCAATATTTGTCAGACGTGACGAAAACGCCTTTTACTAGAAGTATTATGCTCTGTCTTGTCTACCCCGTAAAAGATAAAGGCGTGATTATAGTATGTTAATATAATAGAGGCCTAAGTACTACGAGTAACATTAATTTAAACACCATCTTTGTTTATTACTTAATGTGGTACAGAAAAGTAATACACTTAGTACTAGGCGAGTAATTTATATACTGAACCACAAAGCCTAGATACGACCCTGCCCACCTATAAGAATGCAAGGTTATCACTGTAACGGGTGCACTTACCACAATAGTGCGTACCTGCTGCGTTTTACTTATAAAAAGAAGATCAAGTGTTACACACTATAATATGAACAGTGTTCCTTCGCAATATTACACACAGATATACCTACTATTGATAGATCATATGCAGTGATGTATGTCGATCGTATCGTCTACCGATTTCTAATCAGGTTTGAAATCTCGCTACTAGATGTGATACGTCATGTGAACGATGTTGTAATCTGTTTGAATTTCGTATACCTGAATAAGTAATCGATATGATAATTTGCCCTGACGAGCGATAAAAAACAATTTAGGTAGCAGCTGATTCTCTTTCCGAACATACAAGGTGTTAATTTAATTACGAGCCATCTTTATCGATACTAAAACACTTCCCGAGCTGTGGCACGCAATTTAATTAACACCCTGTATAAAATATAAGGTACTGTAAAAGTAAAGGGACCCGAGGTATTTGATTTATTGTTGTAAATATGGCGAAGGCTCGATAGCTTCTCCGAGGCACAGGCGCGCACATTCACTTGAAGATATACGAATATCGCCCGAAAAGTCATTGAAATAATGTCTTATACTAGCGCGCGCTACGGCGTGGCCGTTACGTCTGCGGCCGCGCGTCGCGTGTGCAAAAATCGCAGTATATCTTTTTTTTGTCTAAAATATACAATTAAAAAAAAACAGGACATTTAGTAGGAAACCTCGAGGTTAATTATATAGAATTTTTTATTCCGTTAGAACTGTTTTATTCTAGCCATAACAGTACAATATTGTCACGAGAATCAAGAGAAGGAGGCAACTTTGTAATTTTTTTCTATCGAGATAAGTTTAAGTAAACGTGTTTCGAACTTCTTTCTCTAAAACTTTGACAGCCGGTAGCGACCCCTAAAATTCATTTTAAAAATAAAAAAAAAACTAGCATCCGTTAATAGGGGTACTAGAACCTAATGGCGGGGTGAGACAATGACTTTTCCAAAGTTCATTTTCTAAGTAACACCCTAATATGTATGATAATGATAAGATAATAGCGACTCAATGAAAATGGATGAATAATGTGAGGAAGAATAATTAATTGCACGTGGGAGAGAAGTTTGTTTTGTACAAACGGAACTTCGTCAAGTTAATAGCAATTCTAACTCTTATGAACAACATAATAAGAACCGAATATCATCCAACGTATAAATCAAATGTACCTATAATATGATGTGCTCCCGACAGTAGGTACCTACATAATGACTTGTTTTGATCTCAATAATGACCTAGTTACAGGCGATAATCGGCTCATAAAATATAAATCTGATTCATATCGTATAGATATATTCGACCTAGTTCCATCTCCTCTGTCTTTTTTGAAACAAAATATCAATACTTCATTATCCTTATTTAATTTGATGCCATAAACGTTTTACTAATTTCTAGTGACGTGCCATTTTACCTGTCTTCATTATATAGTTCCAAGCTAAAATTTTACTATACTTTACCTACCTATACCTATACTTTATACATCCACTTACAATATCTACCTTCCAAGGATTTTCTTAAATCATGGGGTATTTCATAAAGTATCTTCCTTATCACCGCTTTTATTTCTTAATGTTTTTTAAACATAAATATAAAGTTGGCAAATGACGGTAATCTTTCTTCTCTTATATGTTTGAAATAGTTTCAGGAAAAAAGATTATATTTTTCTTGTGGCAACTTCGGTAAACGGCTGACTGTACAATCGAATTGGTATTAAAACTTTGCTACCGCTTTTGTACTTAACATAACAGTACCATTCAAGTTATTATGAAAGCTTCATAGAATGAACGTTAATTATACTTTCATTTGCAAACAACAACGTGCTTTGTTTTTAAAATAATAACTTATTGTTTATTTGAGAGTCTGTGGTGTCCCACAGGGCAAAAGTAATAATAATAATAACATAATATATTTCTAAATAATAGAAATAATTAACACATCCTAAATTCAATCACGGACATGATTTGAACTAACATAAGTTACACAGATATAAGTCGCGAACTCGGTTGGTTAGAGCGTAGCATTCCAAAGTTGCAGGTTCAAATCCTGCCCGTGGCTGAATTTTTGGTTTGTTATTTCTCATACCTACGAATTTTAGAAATAAAAAAGCACTATGAGTATATCTTATCTTATGTAGCCGTTATATATCTGTGAGTATTAAACTTTATATTTCAATCAGCAGGCACAAAATCGGAATGGGGGTCTCTCCACGGGCCCGATGGCTGGCGGGGGCAGCTTGGGCAGTGTTGGCACCGACAACGGCTCCCGGCCTACCTTCAAGCCGGTGACGGTTCTCGAGGACCTGCAGGCGGTGCGCTGCGCCGAGTTCCACCCCAACGGGAAGCTGTACGCGGTCGGCTCCAACACCAAGACCCTCAGAATATGCACTTACCCGAAGATCGACAATGTCAAGTGAGTGTTTTTCAGTTATTTGCTTTGCGAATTTTTATTTTTAAATTGTTTTTGGCCTTGATTATGATTATGTAGCGAACATGATTAAAAAAATATATACAGGGTTATTTTTCATTCAGTGCGCGCATAGGGTTTGCTCAGACAACGAAACTGAACAACAATCACAAAGAAATCTTCTGAGAAATTAAAAAGAAATATTACCCATACAAAGTTACCACTTTCAATGAATGTTGTTCAGTTTCGTAGTCTGAGCAATTAACCTCTATTATGTGTAAAGATAATAAAATTTTAAATTTAGAGGTATCAGTTTGTTTTATAAAATGGCTTGATATACCGATGCTATTAGATAGGGCAAAAGGACGATGGGGAGATAATGAACGACATTACATAAACTACATTAGTTAACACTTCGTGTGTTCTGCCCTTTTACCTCCCGCACGACAGAAGGCAAAGTTTATAAAAAATGAAAGAAAATACTTTAAAAGATTGCAGTCGAGGTTTAAATTAATTCAGGATTTCTTTCATCTTTGCCTACTTTCTCTTTCGCTCTCCTGTTATTTATTATTTTATGAGTGAAATGCGGCTGGTCTTTATTTATACATGACCACAGCAGTTTTTTTTTAAATTAACATAAAGCTTTGAAGACACTACACTCCGAAATGGATATTTTACCGCACTAAAAACATTCAGTGTTGATATTCAGTATGCAAGTTGTGTTGTATGTCTAGTCTAGTCTAACTTTAGAGACCGTGCAAGCTACAAAACTTAGCGGAACCTAAAAAATACTGAAATATAAATAATCATCACTTACCTATCTGCGGGCAACTGTTAATGCCTTAGTTGATATAATTTTTAAGTATTAGCTATTGTAATGTAGCTGTAGGTGTTCTGATGAAATAAAATGTAAATAAAATTTACTTGAAAATTAAATTATCCAGAAAAAAGGAGGTACTACACATATAAAAAAAAAACTTCGTACCAAGATAAAATTAAGCTATCAGTGGATGTTACTGCAGTAAAGTCTAGCTAATTCAATATATATAAAAAATCTTTCCTTTAAGTCTTATGCATAAAAAAAACCTACAGACAGACGGACAACCGAGTGATCCTATAAAGGTTCTTTTTTCCCTTTTGAGGTACGGAACCCTAAAAAGAGTATAATTTATACCTATGTTTATCTCGATAAAAAAGCATATAAGTAATATAGTATTTAAAAAATCATGACACGCTTTTAGCTGCAACGAGCGCGCGACCCTGGACTTTCTTTGCGCGTTCGCGGTGACCTTTCCTGGTGCCGACAATTACCGACTTTACCGGACCTCCTTACTTTAGCCGCAACGCAACACGCGAACGTTTTGCGAAATGTCTTATCAACCTTCGCACAGGGCTTGAGTTGATTTAGGATATTCTAATTGGGGGGGAAGGATTACAGAGCATACTGTAGGAATCAGGGAGGCAGGGGTTTCGGTGTGTCAAAAGCCTGACAACTTATCACTATAGCAACACTCATAACGTTTTGTCTAAAATGACCCTTAAATCTTGTGAGATTCGAAAACGCCCTATTTGAGGTCGTTAACGCTCTGCCTGCCCCTTAATGGTGCTTAAACGGCCGTATTCTCCTAAGTTCTATGTAACAACCTTTTGTACAGCACACACTATCGACACAAAAGGCCACGCACTGCTATTGACTATTATCACATTATTAGCGCATACGAGTCTAAATATGATCATCACCCATTTTATTTATTTATAGTTACTTTTACTGAGTAAAAATAACTGATAAAATATGGGTGGTGTTATTTGGAATCGTCTGCGGTATGGGATTTAAAAAGTATAATAATTTTTTTTATGGGTTTAGGAAAATAGGCAATGTTTTTGTTTAGTTGCAATTTTCCTTGTAAAGCTAATGTAATTGATGTTTTCTTTGAGATTGTATTTTATGGCCTTTCCCTATTATTTTGATCGCATACATGCTCATATAAAATGATATTTTACATGCAACTTGTATGGGACATAGACATAGACATCGTTTATTGGTATCGTAACTATTCATTACACGTCAAAATAAATTGTATAAACAAAATGTAGATAAAAACATTGTATATAATTAAATAATTCAAGTCAAAAACTAATTAGTGATTCGGTGTATAAGTGTAAACAAATCTAAAATTTTAAGTTTAATTGCAAGAAACTCATCAAAAAAATAGAACGCTTGATTGATAAGCCAACGGCGTAATCTGTTTTTAAATATCGAGAGTATGAAAAGACTATATTAATGCACAGAAAATAAAATAAAATATTGATGTATTGTAAAGTGTACACTTATTTGGATTCGGGTCCCTTTATTTAACTTTAATGCCTCGATTGTTCAGAAGTCTGAATAAAGCTAATTGGATTATTCAATTTTAAATTGTCGATCCCCACGGTCGAACTAGCAAATGCAAAGCCATTAGAATTGACGTAGTTATCTAATTTACTTAAATAAATTTAGTGGGATTCAGCATTCCATTTATTAAACATTCATCAAATTAGGACGGACTTAAGCTACATTAACCGCAGAAAGAGAAAGACAGGTGTAATTGCGAGACGGAAAGCTTGTCATTAAATAATCGAAGCTCAGCGACTCGAAGTCGTCGATCTGCAAGTCGATCATTATTCTGCACATGATAATTGCTATCGTTGTTTTTTATTCCATCAAACATCACATGCACCCAGACTCGTAGCTCCTGTCCCGCACTGGCGAGTGAATTTTCACTGTCACTATCGCACAGCTTACGGCTGTGGGTCAACACCCTTGCATAAGCCTTAAATGCACTTTCAATTTTGCCCCAAGTGATCTTCGGTCTCGCTCCAACGACGCCATAAACCCGCGTTTTACCGCCTTCGATTCTACTCCCGTCGGAACTTTTATACCGAACACAATAACTTCCACAAAGAGCAATCTCTGTTTACTGGCAATATTTTAAAATAAAATTACGGGTTGAAAACATGAAACCAGTTATGTTTTGAAAAGCTCCGCATTTAGGTCAGCGCAGACTTGAATCTAGACGCCGCAACGGTCGTTAGTTCCGAGTGGCAGATATATCACCTTCGGGCGGCACGTTCAGGGTAAACTGTTGCAAAATTTTCCGTGTTGATCTTACTGCGTGACTAAGAAATTGTAGGTTGGTGTGGTTACGAACATTACGTAGTACATGACAAAAAGAATTACTTGTCGCTTAAAGAGCCTCGTTATAGTGGATACCGAAATGAGAAGTGTGCATTAAATGAAATGACTAGGCACTATACCGTGCCTGCCGTATAAGTAGCGTAAGTTATAGGAAAGAGAAACACGCTTAATTATTGTTAGTTAGGTGATATTTTGATGGATTTATTTAGATAAAGAATGTTAATTACTAAAACCATTTATTGTTAAATAATAAAGCGTTAATCGATGGATGTTTTAAAATATAAAGAAACTCTTAACCATAGTTTGACCAACTTTCCCCAACGTGTAGGTATAGAGTAAGATAAAGATAAGATATACCGGGTGTAAGGGACAGCTTCCCGCTAATTTATAGGGGTTGCCCGGTCAACGAAGCTGAACAACTTTCACCAGGAAATTCTTTCAGGAAATGAAAAAAAAATTGGCTTTTCTATACAAATTGTCTGATCGAGGTGGTCATTTTGTATGTGATTTTGTTTTTCTGAAAGAAATTCCTGACGTAAGTTTTGTCGACTTAGCAACCCCTATCAGTTTGCGGGAAGCTGTCCCTTACACCCCGTATGAAAGTATATTTTCCTTCACTTAATACCAGAGTCGGTTGATCGAATCATTTCGCATGGAAGCTCGAGTACTTGTTTTTCGGCCTTGAGAAAAACATTCAGTTTCATGCGCAGAACATTTAAAACATTTTCCCTTAATTTAAAACGTTTTTTTTTTATGGTGCATTTATCGTATTACTTCTAGTTATATTCTATACCATGCCGAGTAACAACACGCGGCACTATTAAGCAAATGGAGGATAATGGCCGCGTACTCTATTCTATTACATTCCGGATAGGGTTACAAATTGTGTGAAATAAAATCAAATTAATTTATTTCGAGGTTGACAAACTTTCTCCCTAAAAGATAGTACATAATGGATAGACTATGAAGAAACTACCTATGAAACTGAACAACATTCCCCAGGCACTTTGGTCATAATCATAATTTTTTTACACTCAGTATTGACAATATGTTCGTTCTGTGATATTGAGTTTTTGTTTAGAGTATCAATAATGCTAATGAACGCTTTCTAATTCTCTTCGCAACAGTCCTGTTACGCTAAAAATGTACTATTATATCCAAAGTCGGCTAGCTATTTAAACAAATATACAGTTCGAACGTGTAGGCGTAATGAGAAAGCAGAATACCAGTTAGCTTTAACAAAAAATGTGAAATCATGGTTGTTTTTCCAAAGGGAAAGAGTATTTTAACACGTATTCGATGAAATTTGAAACTCATTCAGCAGTAGATCATAAGTAAAGGCTGATTAACACGGGGTCAGTGACTGGCGCCGAAACCAAGACAAGTCAGCACTTACCCGAAAATTCGTATGGGAATTTAGAAGTCAGCGTTGGCGTCACACCGCTACTCGTAGCTTGTAAATTCCCATACAAACTTTCGAGTCAGTGCTGACTTGTCTTGGTTTCGGCGCCAGTCACTGACCCCGTTTAAATCCGCCTTAAGGCTTAAGGAAGTAGTAAGTATTAAATATGGACGCTGATTTTAGGTGTATCTTCAAAGTAAAAAAAAAACGTGTAAATAGATTTTGTACCTAGCTTCTACACATTATAACGTAATTACTAATAAAATATTAATATTTTTCGGGAGAAATAATGGCGCAGGAAACTATTATTACTAAACTGGATGCGATTTAAATTTTCGGATTGTTCATATCCGTGCTTACAGATCATACTTGGATACGTGCACTCTATAGTTTATATATACTCTAAGGCCTCAACAGACTACATACAACCATACAACCTGCCCCCGTAGCATTTCGCACCGCATAAAGAAATACATCATCGCATCTATCTGTCAAATCTTCATACAATCTGACAGATAGATGAGAAAAACGCTATCGTGATGCTACGATGGACGGGGCCTGGTATTAAACATGACATTTTCATATCATTTCTACGGATAAATTCAATCAGTCGAGGGTGATGCTAAGCGTCAGAAAGCTAGTCTTAATTAAAAATACCAAGTTTAAATAATTGAATAAATTAGAACAGCGTAATATTTGAACTTGTGCCTTTTGAAGATTGTGAATAAGCTTCTCACAATCGTTTTGAAATCCTATTAAATTCATTTCAGCGTTTCGAGTGCGTCAATTCTCTTTACAATAATTTGACGACAAGGTTGTGTTTTAATACCAGCTTATTTGTCATCGTCGAGAATGGCTAGCTACTGAATTGAGCAGTCTTTCCAAAAATGACTAAAATATCGCTTTAACTGCAACTGCCTCCGTGGTCTGGTGGTCTGAGCCAAGGGCTCTCGATCCGGAGGTCCTGGGTTCGATTCCCAGGGGGGAACGCAAAGTTGATATTTTGTTAATTTATCACTTTGTAAGATTTTCCCCAGTTCGGTTAGGTTATTTACATTGCAGGCTGAATCACCTGATTGTCCTAAAAGAAAAAGGATTCCGTGCTTCGGAGAGCACGTCAAGCCGTCGGTCCCGGTCGCTGTCTTTGATAGTGGTCGTTCAGAAACCATGTCAGAGGCCTATTAGCTGTGCTATTAGGCGGTTTAAAAACTCTGACACCAGGGTTCATCGGGTCTTTCGATTTGAAACCCACACTACAGAAGAAGATCGTTAGAATAAAAAAGTTTTCAACAAATTATTGCTGTTTCTATAAATATTATCGCAAAATTAACAAATGATCCATCAACCATTTTTTTTATGGGATAACAAGACCAGTGTCCAAGCCAAAACTTATAATTTCCCAACCTCTTCAATTACTTTATTTGTGTTTATTAATTTAAAGAGTGAAATTCGTTCTTGATAATTTAAAAGATAACTCTGTAAGATGATATAACCATAAAAGCAAACAGTAAATAATAAATATTTTCCTAGCGGCATTATTACTAATAATCAGTTGACCCAATTGAAACAATGTAGGCTATAATGAGAACGTTTTTGCCCAGGGACAACAGTGCGCCGACCGCGCCCACAGTTCTCCTGAAGCGCACAAAACACCACAAGGGAAGCATCTACTGCCTCGCGTGGAGCCCCGCTGGAGACCTGCTAGCCACTGGCTCCAACGACAAGACAGTCAAGCTCATGAGGTTCAACAGCCACACCTGCAACCTGGAGGGACAGGAGGTACGTATCTTAAACTGCCTATACACCCTGCCGCCGGATAATAAATGTTACAAAGACAAAAAGTGTCAAAATGTACAAAAGTCTTAATGTAGGTGTTACTAAGGCTCGTATTTATAAAGCGATCTCAAGATTGAGAGCAATATTGAGTGCGGATTTGACAGGTAATTTTGTACTGGAATGACATTTCTGATACGAACTCAAACTCGCTGTCACTCTTGAGAGCTGATTATACCTAAATACGGGCCTTAGCATTGCTTTAGCTTTGAGTTAAGGTTGAGTTTTGGCCGCTACACAAAACTTAGGCACACGCTACCAAGAAGGAAGCATCTACTGGCCTGCGTGGAGCCCCGCGTGGTGACCTATACGTGTACCCAATACTTTTATACAGAAAATTAATTATGGATTTTCATGAACTTTCCTATAATCTTTTGCAGTAAATAAAATGTGTAAGCATACAAATACAACAATACTATAGTATTAATAAAATACAACAATACTATAACTATAGTATAGAAATAATAAAAAAAATACGAAAACCTACAATGTAGGTAGGTACTGATTATCCTACCTAGTAACGTACCCTATTCGTGTATCCCTTTCTTGTACCAGTCGTACATCAATCGATTCACGTTAATCAACATCAATTGCCTCTCGATTGGACAAACATGTTTAATCGTTTAAAAGATGTTTACAGAGCGATCTTCTATTTACCGATCGCGGGAAAAAATACACATGGAACTTGTCTTCGATTGAAATGTTTTCAAAGTTCTTATTCATTTTATTTTAGTACTTGGTATTGAAACCCTATCTATGGTGTAGTGGATAGGGTCGCTCCCTCCTGTCTCCTGTGCAGGAGGTCGTGCTTTGAATCCCACCGCGTACCTATGTGTTATTCGGTTTCTGAATTTCATATGTACGTTCATTCGGCTTTTCCGGTGAAGGAAAACATCATGAGAAGAGAAACCTATGAAAAAATCAGAGGTTGTGTGTAAAGTCGACCAATCCGTACTGGGCCCACGTGTTCTACTAATGCCCAATCGCCCTATTCCAGGATGGGGACGTATATGAGTTGATTGATTAGTTAGGCTAGGTATTAGTTAAGTTTAGTATATTATATTCCTCCATGTTATTACTTAGGATTTCAGTCAGTAAGTAAGTAGGCAAGTCAAATAAACACATTTTATGAAATGAAAATAATGTTTCTTGCATCTTAATATACCTTGTAGGAAAATACTCAACCAACTCAACCGTGACGATACGCCTGAGTAATTTAGCTGCGGTCCAATCAATGACTTCTATATTGTTAAGATACTTTACAATATAGAATATTTAGTGGGAATAAGATATATTTCGCGGCCGTAAAAAGTGGCTAACGTTATTTCAGATTTATCGAATTCTGCGGTCATCGCTCCAGTACTTATCTACAACTTCAATTGTTTAGACCATGAAAATTTAACAACTTTCTCCATGAAACATAGGTCGAAATATATTTCAAAAATGTGCTCCCATACAAAATGATTTTATCTGACCCACAAAATGAAACGACCATTATCTTTTTCATATTTCAAGCCATGTTCCATAGATAATGTAATTCAGTTTCATTATAGTCTTAACAAGCCCTTGAAATTCGTTTGCTGAATGAAAATTTTCGTTGTATAGGTATGTGTAAATTATGTCGTTCACAAATTGACTACGTATTATGATAATAAGTTTTATCTTTTCCCTAATTCAGGCCTCCTTTATCGTTTTGATTAGGTATTATAATGAATGATATTACCAATATGTAGGTATGTCTTATCAATCAGGAACAACGAGTATCAGGAATATGTCCATCTAATTTTACGACTATAGATTTTTCTGAATACGCATTTTATATGGCCGTTTTGGTTGGCTTTGAAGAGAACTGTTTCACATTTGTATCATGCAAAATGATCAATGCTTTAAAATATTATCGTTTCAAAAACGTAAAACGCATTTTTTCTAATCTACTTTAACGCATATTTATGTACCTAATATCCTTTAAAATAAAGCCACTGGTAATTTGAAGCTCGCGTCATCTACATGAAGTTGTAGACTTGCGAACTTTGGGTAAATGAATATACAGTGTGTAAAAAAAAGTACTGCGTTCCTTTAAACGACATGTTCTACTAATGATACCGATTTTTACACCCTGTATAGCGCGACAGTAATTGAATCAAATATCGCTTCGGAGGCCCCCTTGGAGATGCTAGCCCGTATTAGCTAACTGTATTATTCGATTTTAGTCGCTATAATACTATTTATAACTAACCAGGTACATACAACATACACTGCTAAACAAACATTGGTCTCCTCAATTTGGAGGGTATGGTATACCGGGTGTAAAGGATAGCTTCCCGCAAACTGATAGGGGTTGCTTGCTCTTCCTCAGTCAACTGAACAACTTTCATTAGGAAATACTCACAGAAATTTAAAAAAAAAATACTAATGCAAAAAGCAAAATGTATAGGTAGTTATGTTGATCTCCATCACACAATTTGTACGGGGAAGCAAAAAAACATTTCATTTCCTGAAAGATTTTTTTTGTGAAAGTTATATAGTTGCGTTGACTATGAGCAACCCTATCAGTTTGATTGAAGCTCGCTTTTGCACACTGTATTTGGCATATGTAGGTACTCATCATATTTGACTGGCGAGGTGGAGAATGCAGTGCCAACATATATATTATCGTGATGACGGATGCTACACGGCGTTATAATGCAGTGATTGTTTTTGATAGCCTACTTCCCTTAAACAAGTCAACAAAAATGTCCAAAAATAAGTATCTAACCTATGAAATAAGTTATGGTCTACAATAACAAGGCTATGTTCAAACATACATTAATCTGGCACTGAAGTATAATACGTGGGGAGAAACTCTATCAATATTGAAGGCAAAATGACATTGTGATACGTAGGTACATTCAACAAGAATTTACTCGAATATAACTGTTTTTATTTTAAGGCAATAATGCTGTTAAATCTTTAGTCACCTTATACAGAGGAAAGATTTATACCCTGAGCTACATAGGCTACTTTTTGCCACGGGAAAATATCTGATTCCTACGGGAAAACTAACTAAAGCCGCGTGTAAAACTGCGGTGCAAATTACTAGTTCGTATTATACTCTTGTACGGTGTGACCTACACATAACTATAGACTGGACGGAAATGGGTTTGTTTTCGACGACGCCGACGGGTCGCTAAAACGCTTAACAAGTTGAAGTGCCTTCCCGGTCTGATCGATGGAATATCAGTTTATTCTTCTGTAACAGAGATGATACCTGGATGCTTCAATATATTGGAAAAAAGCTGCTGATAAAATCCTGTTCACATAAAACTGATGGCAAAAATATTGGTCACCTCATTCATCATTTTGCAAACTGTAGAAACTTTAGAAGTTATTGTTTAGAATCACAGATTAACTAACTACTTGGGCTCGACTTAACCGCTCAGTTTTTTAGATTTTTTTAAGGTGATGTAATTTTGAACGGGTGTACTTTTTTATGTAACACAGTGTATGTTTTCGCAGGTGGAGTTGACTATGCACGACGGCACGGTGCGTGACGTGTGCTTTATTGAAGACACCACCAACAAAACCAGTCTGCTGGTCAGTGGCGGCGCCGGCGACTGCAAGATCTACGTCACTGACTGCGCCACGGGGAAGACCTTCCAGGTAACAAACAGCTATCAGTGACGTGTGTTATATGGAAGACACCACCAATAAAACCAGTCTGCTGGTCAGTGGCGGCGCCGGCGACTGCAAGATCTACGTCACTGACTGCGCCACGGGGAAGACCTTCCAGGTAACAAACAGCTATCAGTGACGTGTGTTATATGGAAGACACCACCAATAAAACCAGTCTGCTGGTCGACCGAAGACCTTTCAGGTTTCTTTTAGACATTCTTTCTTTCTTTCTGTTCCGCGTCACTTTTCAAAATTTTACCATGAAGCATTTTATATTTCTATTATTATGATCTAAAAGAACTTTTAATCGCACTTTTTGAATTTGGAACCTCTTTTTCTTTTTTCTTGATTTGGCATGACTGACGCGGAACGAAAACAAAATAGTTAGAAGTCGAATTCAAATAATGGTACACTGGCTGGTTAGTTAGACTGCGCCACGGCTGATTAAAAAAAAATATTGAAAATGCGAGAACTACGGCAAGAGTGGGCAGCATGGTTTTATAAGGAGCCCGTGTTTTCGACTCTTTTTACGAATTATTAATATTCAAAATGAGGTCTTCTAGCAGTGAAAGTACCTATAACATTCTTATTCTATAATATTCAAATTTACAAGTGTTAGTTAGGCGCCTTTTTTTCTCATAGATGGGGATGAAAAGTAGAGTGTATCACTCAGGAGCAAAAATATTTTTGGCTCGAGCGACGTACTTTGAATCCCTCGCTACGTTCAGGATTCTACTTTAGTCCTCACTTAGTCCTCACTTCGCTCTGGATTCAAAAAAGCGCCCTCGCCTTAAAAATATTATTTTGCTCCCACGTAATAAAATCTACTATTTTTATAATTGCCAAAACTATTCAAAAAATCTTCAAAGCCTTTGATGTGGCAGAAACCTTAATACTGGAAATGCAGTTTCTAATTCTAGGAACTGAGCTACAACAGTCTTTACCCAGCCAAGCGGAATTGTTGAGTTCTCATTCCTTTGAACATCATGCATGAGTTCAAGTTAGGTTCAGGTAACTTGCCACACAGACATCTTTCCACCGGGTTTTGCATTGCAGTGGTACGTCAGTGTAAATTATACGGTGTGTGAGGGACAGCTTCCCGCAAACTGATAGGGGTTGCTCAGACAACGAAATAACTCTCTCTCTGACAAAAAACCAGGAGAAAAGACTTTTGCACCAAGTTTGAATGTAGCGGAACACAGCGCTCGGGTTCAAGCCATAAAATTGTTTAACAAAATGCCTAAAGAACTGAAAACAAAAAGACATATTCATACTTTAAAGCAGAAGCTTCGAGTTCTTCTTATAGTGTAGAAGAATTTTAAATTATTTGATTTTTATTGACATCTTATATTTATTAATGTAGGTATAATTTGGACATTTAAAATTAACATGACGTTGTAATTGGGTATGAATTTTATTTGCTCGGACATGTACTTATGTTTTTTGTTATTGTTTTATGAAATAAAAAATAAAATGAAATAAATAAAAAAATAAACGAAATGAATATAAAAAAAATCTAATAAAATCTGCACTTTTGGTTCTCTAAAGCTAAAATGTTTTTGCTGTTGTTTATTTTTTCTTGAAAGTTGTTCAATATCGTTGTCTGAGTAACCCCTATCAGTTAGCGTACTGACTAAAAAATTACTCTGTATAGGCTGATAAACATATTACCCTTCTTGCGTTGCGCAGTCGCGTAATAAGGTGAATGAATGCGGTGCATTCAGTTCGCCGCAATAATTCCGGGCTTATTAATTTTCCAACTGTTTCGCGGAATGCCTGCGGTCGCGCTGTTACGGGTTCGGCAATAAGTCTGGTTTGATCCCGGGGGTGACAAGTTTCCCAAAGCAAGCGGGCTGAATTACTAATTGTTAGCTACAAGGCGAGCCAATTTGATTGCGGCCAACATCTGTACACAGTGTGACTAGATACGCAAATAATATAGCATTAGTTTAAATACTTAAAGTTATGTTTTTTTTTTTTTTACTGAAGTGACCTGGTACATTTTAAATCTTAAACATTTTTGTATAGGTACGTATTTAAGTTTATTTTCAGAGCGCAGATTGCAGTTTTGAACTAGATTATTTTAATACGGGGGTCGGGGTGTAAGGGGCAGCTTTCCGCATAGTAAATGGTAAATGGTGTTGCTCCAACAACTGTCACATAGAAATTATTTTAGGATATGCAAAAAAAAAATGTCTTCCACATACAAATTGTCTGATCGAGATGGTCATTTTGTATGGGGACGTCAAAATATTCTTTTCATTTCCTGAAAGTTCCTAGTTCTAAGTTACTGAAGGCTTCTAGTCTAGTTCTATTACCCCACATTATTAGTCCATAACCGTAAACCCAACTAAGTAAATCACATTGTCTATTAACTACAGTTCCCTAATCAAATGTCCTGAATAAGTGATTGTTACGGAATAACATCCGACCGTAGAACCAGGCGTTATTCCGACATTCCGTGAATAGTTAACATGGCTTCCGATTGCTGAACACCATCTGGCAACGCGTTCGGACTCCGACAAATTTCGGGACAAGATTAAATTGTAGCACCTAATTGGTTAAGCCTGCGTTCAGACAGGCAGGAATCGCGCGGTTTGAGATGCGCATGGGAATCGCGCGGTTTGAGAAGCGCATAGGAATTGCGTGGTTTGAGAAACAAAGAAATGGCGCGGTTTGAGAAGCGCATATGAATCGCGCGGTTTGAGAAGCGTATATTTCTTTATTACCTACCTCGTAAATCTGAAACGGGTGGATGGATTTCGACAGTTAGGTCATCGTTTGATTGGTCTCAAACGCCCGAGTGTTCTTAGACGGGTGTTTTTTTTTAATCTTCAAAAAAAAATTTTTTGACTGAACCTATCGAGTGGGGTATCAAAATAAAGATAATTAAAAAGGACATTACAAAAATACTTATACGTCATTATTATATATTATTAATATATTAAATCATTTTTTTATAATGCAGTCGGGTTCTTGAACTCTTTTTAAATGTAACCGTTCAGACATACTAACCACGCGGTTAGCAGATCCGCGATAACCAATCGCAAGAAAATACAACCGCGCGATTCCATTACATTGGAGCCTCTTTAATCGCACGAGTCTTATTCAGGTATAAGAGTAGATCTTTGAATCGTCCAGTCAGACATAACCGCGTGTACAATAAAGTCCGCACGATTTCCGCGCGGTTTTCAAACCGTGCGGTTCCTGCCGTGTCTGAACGCAGGCAAGATTTTATTGTGTGTAGTTTGTTGTATCCGCTTAATGGAGTGGAAATCGAGTTTGGGCAGTCACAAATTCAAAATGTGTTTGTTATTATTTTTTTATTCGGAATGGGTTTGCCCTTGACTCTAGACACCTAGGTCAGGAATGACCGTGACAGAGTCGACGATGGAGCGAGCAAACCCAGAGGATGCCTGCTAAGGCACTGGCATTCTCACGCACCGACGGAACACAGCAAGCTGTTTGGCGCCGGACTCCGGTGAGAGGGTGGTAGCAAGCCAGGCGGCCCCTTGCGGAGCCTACCACCGCTTTGTTGGGATCATTCAGCCGGACTTATTCACAAGCCTGTGTTGCCGTTGTCCGGGGTGGACCACTAGGAGGTAGATCCAATCCCACCCCAAATAATATTACCCCGAATAATATTCATGTATACTTAATCTTTTAGGACTAGACTATTTTTGGTGACCCGTAGTGTCTGCCATTTAATTACCTGAATAGCTTCTGAAAGACAATGTTTATGTTGTGTTTTTTGACGTGTTTGTGTCCTATAGAGATTATCATTATATAATTTAAATGTGAAGAACTTTCCTGCTGTATTAATTTATTAAAATAAATAAAAAGTTATTATCAATAAAAAGTAATTATTCGGATTTCCATCCTGGACTGGGAGCGATAGAAAAACATAGAATGTGCCAGCTGCATCTTTATCATTATATAATTTAAATGTGAAGAACTTTCCTGCTGTATTAATTTATTAAAATAAATAAAAAGTTATTATCAATAAAAAGTAATTATTCGGATTTCCATCCTGGACTGGGAGCGATAGAAAAACATAGAATGTGCCAGCTGCATCTTCTCCCGGGTATGCTGTAAAAACCAGCTGAGATATTCGAGGGTTTTAGTATATAGTAATTTAGGCGATGGGCTGACAACCTGTCACTACAGCAATATACAGACAAATATATCTTAAACAACCTTCAAATCATGTCAGACGTGGCTGAACGTCCTTTGTTTGGGGTTGTTGACGCTCTGCCTACCCCATTAGGGATAAAAGCGTGATTTAAATATGTATGTATGTAGGTATCAAAAAATAATGTCACTTCCTGTAATTACTAACTCAATGATTCGTTCTAAATGTTAGATCCGCGGAAAATTGTTTCTTTACCCACGTGTTCACTCGTAATTGCTTGTTTTTATAGCTCTGTTAACCTAGTTATAGTAAAATATTATTCAGTAAAGGTTAGACCGCACTTTTACGGTTAGACAGAAACAATTTTCCGCGGATCTAACATTTAGAATGAATCAATTAGTAAGTAATTACAGGAAGTGACATTATTCTTTGATATAACTATCATTGATAAAATAAGTGAATGTTAGAATCCTTTATGTCGAACACAGTTTCTAGTGAGATCTATTATGTGTGATACAATACAAGGTAATCTAATAATGTGGAGTCAGGAACGCTAAACAGTGCATATTTGAATTGAAAACCATGTCAAGATAATACAATTAAAACTAATAAAGTCTGCACATTCAGGAACCTTGTGGTTGGGATTTTGTGTTTTGGGGGAGTCGATTATTTTTTGCATTTTTCGACCAACGTTCAATGGAGAAAGTTTTTTAGTTTTACTGGCAAGGTTATTTCGGATTTACAATTATATTTGATACACATATGATACAAAAATGAATGTGTTCCATAAGTTTTGAAGCTCAGCACGTCTATGCTATAGTATTTTCATCTCACGACTGCCGCTGGGCCATAATTGTGGTTGTGCGTTTGGACACGCGTCCTTGTTTACGTTTGTAACTATATGTTTACTAAGGCGAGCTCACGCACACTAAGACAATGGTACGTGTAGTTAGATTTTTACACACATGTATGGTAAAGCGGCAGTCATGAGGTAAAACAACTATCTTCGTTGTCTTAGTGTGCGTGAGCTCGCCTTAGTAAACATCTTAGTTACAAACGTCAACAAGGACGCGCTTGTCCTGTCCCTGTACAACTGGGGCGGCGCCATGTTTGTTTCCGGGTCGCAGGACAAGACTGTGCGCTTCTGGGACCTGCGCACGGGCAGCTGCGTCAACGTCATCTCGCCGCCAGCCTCGCTCCCGGGAAAGGTAATTAATATCTGTGTCTCGAGGTACACATCATTGACGAGGTAGACCATGAAAATGGAGTATCGCAAAAACTAGAGGAGGCCTTTATAAAGCAGTAGCAATCAACAGGGTAAAAAAGATAGCACAAATCAAGATATCCCTTTCCTAATGTCTGTGTGTCACAGATGTTGCTTGTTTAAGGCTTTTGCGCTTTGTACACATTATTTTACTCTATCAGATCTTAGCACGGTTTGTTTTTGATTGGTGTTCATCTTTAAACTCTAAGACCCGATACAATAAAACAACTGTATGTTGTCTAGGGTTCAGCAGTAGCATCCCTCGCCGTAGACCCGTCCGGGCGCCTGCTCGTCTGCGGGCACGATGACGGCTCGTGCGCGTTACACGACGTGCGCGGCTCCCGTTCGCTCCAGCGCTTCACTCCGCACTCGGGCGATGCGCGGTCTGTGCGCTTCTCGCCCGGCGCTTACTACCTCCTCACTGCGGGCTACGACGGCCGCGTCGTGCTCACCGACCTGCAAGGTGACTATACAAATATATACACTGTGACTAAGGGACAAACAAAAACTGAAAAATAAGTTGTAAATGTTATATTTATAGTATACGGGGTGTAAGGGACAGCGTCCCGCAAACTGATAGGGGTTGCTCAGTCAACGATACTGAACAACTACCACCAGGAACTTTTTTCAGGAAATGAAAATAAAAATTTGCTTTTTCATACAAAATGACCAAATTGATCAGACAATTTTTAATTTCCCGAAAAATAATCCTGGTGATATGTGTTCAGTATCGTTGACTGAGCAACCCCTATCAGTTTGCGGCACCCCGATAAGGTGATCTCCGCCAGGTGGCACCCCGACGACTTCTCCTTCCTGTCCACGTCCGCCGACAAGACCGCCGTGCTGTGGACCATTCCACCCGTCTAACACCACGGCCTGTTCATGTGAGCTATTTTTGACCGTGTTATGTGACGAACAAAAAAAATTCTGACCAATCTTTAAGGTAAGCAGGGGCGTGCAGTCCATACAGGCAAAAAGGCACTGCCTACCCTACAATTTTCACTGACTCACGTTACTTCACTACTTAGAAATAAAACTTTAATTTTTTCCAAATTCGTAAAACGGAACGTAACGTTACCTTACCTGAGCTTATCATCTAAGCGCGCCAATTCAAATTTCGCGCCGCCGCTGCTATCATGTCTCTTTCAAATGGAGAAGCCATCGTTTTGCCAAGGGTGCCAACATAACAAAACGACATACCGTAGGTGTGAGACTCTACACACACATAGGTAGCAAATTATTCACTTGTGTGCGTGTATTTGTAGTTGTGTGTGCGGCCCAAAAACAGTCGGACCAGTGGTCAGATTTTATGACCAGATCCTAAATAATTGATATAAAATAGATAATAATTTTCATTAATTAATTTGAACGAATAAAATAAATACAATGATTACAATGAAAACATGTTTGATGTTTCCGATACTTGCTAATATTTCTAAAAAATAATGAAATAATACATTTTTAATATTTAAGAATATAACGATTTTTCCAGTATTATGGAGAATAAAATGTTTTCTTAATCGCTTTTGTACCTACTTGAATATAAATTGTCCACGAAATCAAATATTATCATATTTACTGTCAAGATATTTTTAAATGAGTTGAAAGAAAAAATGTTCCATCGGTATTTAACAAAATTTAAATTAGCATAATTCTGCACACTCTGGCAACTTTCGACCGCTTGCCGGCAAAAAACCTTGCGCCCAAATTGCAAATTAAAAAAATAAAGCGGTGCGCGGGATGTTCGCGGGGGGCGATGGCTTATAATCCGACTGAAATATGTAACTTAAGTTTTGGGTACTTTCTCTACTGTAATTAGATGCATTATCTATTGATAGTATTTTATTTGCAATTTTCGATTTCGTTAATTCGCTTTTGAGTATAGACAGACTCCATTGTTTTTTCTTGATGTGTGAAGCGATCGCGTCGCGGAAAGTAATTTAAAGTTTTTGCCGTGTTAAACATCCTTTTGGTTTGAATTATTTGTGCCGAACAAGTTTAAATAGTTATTGTGCTTCGAATTGCAGTGTAAAATGTGTTTTACTAGCAGCTACAACTGTGAGCGCTGTGTTAATGTTGTGTGTTTACCAAAAAGTTAAAGGCGCGAATTTTAACAAGTTTTCTTTCACCGAAAAGGTTGAAATTGTGTCCACTAAAGGCAGGTGTGTATTTCGCATATTTTTGTTTCTGTGGTCATAATTTATAACTACAAAGATAAACGTAACGTAACGTAACCAACCTTGCGACTTAGGAACTAAAATGCGTTATTAATAAGCATTTTGTTCATACTGCCTACCCTGTTGAAAAAACCTGTGCACGCCACTGAAGGTAAGAACCTATCCATGAAAGTGAACCTTTTACTAAGGAAGATAGGTCGAAATAGGGAAAAACCGGAACTCTGGTACAAATTGATAGGACCAGCCGGCAGCATTTGTAGAGCCAATTTGGAGAGCCAATTTTATACCTTTGTTCCTAGAGAAAAGTTGTTCAGTTTCATGGGTTGGTTCATACCCTAAAATTGGTTAGCAATTTTTTGAAATGTTATTGTACAGTAGTCTTGGAGTTTTATTGTTGAACAACTACTGATGAAACTGTTTAAGTAGATTTATTTAAAGCTATTCAATGCAGTACTTTTTCCGTCATTTTCCTTTTATATTTAGGCCCGTATTGATAAACAGCACTTGAGACTGACAACTAGTTTGAATTCGTATCAGAAATGTTATGTCAGTACAATATGGCCTGTCAAATCCGTAGTTAATATTGCTCTCAATCTTGAGATCGCTATATAAATACGAGCCTTAGATTCATAACGCAGAAAGCTATATTATGGGCGCTATATTTATTTTACATTCCGTGGTATTAATAACACAACGGATATAAAGACATGTCTAGGAATGGATTATACAAGTAGGGAAAAACTTGTGGCAAATAAAAAAGTTATAATTGTTCATGCTAAGTTAAATTTCGACATAATTTAGATAGCTTCGCTTTTCTAACTGAAGAAGAGACACTCCCTGATTACTGTATGTATAGGTATTACAACGCTTATAATAAAACCTATGTGTTAGTCTTAGATCACCAAGTCGACGCACGCATTCCGCCTCTCTATTCACGGACATTTGAATTTTAATTATTGGAAAGTTAAAAATATATTTGTACAAAATTGATTAGAATTGGTAACCTCGTCAAAGACTCGAATACGTTTTTGTGAATAAAGAGGCTGACTAATGTTTAAATGCTATTAGTTATTAACTATTTAATGAATTAATTGCGTTATACGCGTTATAAGTACTAGGTGAAATTGATATCATTTGTCAATTCAGTCCACAAAACTGAACAAATTTTCCCATGAAACATAAGCTTTCAGATGAAAAAACATTGATCTTTCATGGTAAAATCATTCAGCTCATCGAGTTTTTATGGGAGGTCGAGCTTTTTTTTACTTCTGGCGTCCTATGTTCCATGGGGAAAGTTGTTCAGTTTCCTGGACTGAACTCACCCTCAAAATTTGTCAAATGATTCCAATTTCACCGTGTAGTTTTTGCTATTCTTTGGTGCCTCATTGTACATTATTGCTGGTTTTAAACTGCTTCAAGTTTTCGGAAACACGTCATAGTATTGAATGTAATAGGTTAAGTGTTTAGAATACGATTTGGTGTTTGTTTGTGTCGTTGAAAACGATAGTTTAATTCCAAATTGTAAATACAAGACCTGATAGAAAATCAACACTACGTTATTCCCGAATATGTATAAGTATTCTATACAAGGAACATAGGAAGCCCTGTAAATCCCAATCTATTTTTTTTTATTTTTACGCGACTAGGTGCTTCACGTCATAACTTTAATTTTTAATTTTCAATTTCCATGGGAATTCATGCAACTGTTTTAAACTAATAAAGAGCAACTTGTATCTGATATAAATTCATTATCCTTAGTTTCACGGACAAAAATGAACTGTAGTTTTGTATTGTGTATTCAAATTCATACAGTATACTTACGAATGAATACGTCTTAATGTGAAATTGAATCTTCTCTGTGTACATAGTAAATTGATGTTGAATGCTCCGTCGGCGAGACAATTTGCTGCGCTACGGGTCACAGACTTACTTCATTTTCTGCTAAGAAATAGAAACTAGAAATACAAGGTCTTCGTTATGGAAAGCAATTAAATACAATTTTGTCATTTTATTTCTGCACAAACTTCTACTTGTGACAGACTAAGCTGTAGTGAAAAACGCTAAAAAATGAGTTATTTTTGCAAAACGAATAACCAGAAATTAAAAATGTATATCATCCGTATAAAATTACTGACCGCAATTAATTTTTAGAAAAACGCTAATTCGACATCAAAAATGTTCTGATTTGTTATTAATATGCTGTACTGTAAGAGCTTATTTTTTGTCAGAATATTTTAAATCAAAGGCTTTAAGAGGCTACCCTGAGCCAAGTGGCGGCCTCATCAGTCAAAAAATCATAATCCACTGAAAACACAATCAATCGAAAATCCGGTACGGCGAATTGAAGTTAAAGCAAAGAAGATAATTTAGAACATCATAAACTTGAAATTCATAGTTCCTGGTAGTAACAGAAAGAAAATTTGCGAAAAACGGCCACTTTTAGCACTTTTGCTATCTGTAACTGCTGTAAACACTGAATCATAAGTTTATGATGTTCTAAATTATCTTCTTTGCTTTAACTTCAATTCACCGTACCGGATTTTCGATTGATTGTGTTTTCAGTGGATTATGATTTTTTGACTGATGAGGCCGCCACTTGGCTCAGGGTAGCCTCTTAAATCATTTTATTTTATCTTTGTGTATTCTGTCATGCTTCAAATGCTACATTTGTTTTTTTTTTATTTACAGAAGCTTATCGAATATGCAATTACGTATAAAAAGTTGAAATACGCTAATTTAGATTAATTATGTAATCAACAGTGACAACGAAGTCACAAGTAATAATAAAATAACACTGTTACGTCTCACAAATATACATAAGTAATTAAAAGTGCTTACTTAAAATGCGAACAGAAGGGTTATGTAATCACCAGTGACAACGAAGTCACAATAAATAATAAAATAACACTGTTACGTCTCACAAATAAACAAAAGTAAATTTAAGTACCTACATATAATGCGAACAAAATGGACAGCTCTCTTTGTTTGTATAATAAGGTTATACGCTCGAATTTGGAAGACAATACATAGGCTGATCATGATGATGACACACCTCTCCCCGCGGCTTATCGGGACAACAGAAGGGATAATTGAAAAAGGTCTTTACGGGGCATATGATGGGGAATTGAAAAGTTACAAGAACGTAAGCAAACGGTAGCACTTGCTCAGCGAATATAGCTGGTATCTCTTTGACATAAAGGCGATTCAAAGTCGAATTTGCCCTCTGTGTATATTTGCAAAGGCTGGATAAACATATGTGTATGTGCGAGAGAGGGTATTACAAACCTGTGAACGAAATATTTTCTCAGACCAAATGTAGGATGTAAAGAGAGAAGCGAGGTAAAACACGACAGTTCTGAACAAAATAATAGAAATGCAGAACTGTACTGAAAGGTGTTCTGACCTGTACTCTTCCAATATGCAATTTTAATTAATACAGTGTTATAAAAATCTAATTAATAGTACTTTTTGCGTTCAATTTTTAATAACAAAGATTTATATATTGTTTTCTGGTCTCAACGTTGAAAAAAACGTTGTAAATGTTATACCGGGTGTAAGGGACAGCGTCCCGCAAACTGATAGGGGTTGCTCAGTCAACGATACTGAACACATATCACCAGGATTATTTTTCGGGAAATTAAAAATTGTCTGATCAATTTGGTCATTTTGTATGAAAAAGCAAATTTTTATTTTCATTTCCTGAAAAAAGTTCCTGGTGGTAGTTGTTCAGTATCGTTGACTGAGCAACCCCTATCAGTTTGCGGGACGCTGTCCCTTACACCCCGTATACTATAAATATAACATTTACAACTTATTTTTCAGTTTTTGTTTGTCCTTATGTTTTTAGTTTTTTATTATAAATTGACATCATGCCCAAATAAGGCGTTATTACCCAAATTATACAAGTTTTTAAATAGTTGATGTTTATCAGTAATATAAAACATATATAAAAATCTACCGCAACTTTTATATAGTCTCAATTATGATTAAATTAATAACACAAGACCCAAGTGGTATGAGTAGAAATAATATTATTAACAAAATAAAACAAAAACAATCAAGGATTTCGCACAAATCATAATAAGCGCATCAGAATAACGGAAGTGGTAAAACTATTTTTTTTAATTTTTATTTTATTATCTAACCAGCATCAAACAAGTACTTACATTAAGTAGTGTTTGATCTAAGACACGATTGTTTAATTAAATTATTCTTGAATCTTGTGCTAAGTGCACGGCTATCTTTAGTGGTTCGAAATAAGGTCCTCGGAAAAATATAAATATTAACCTGCTACGTAAGTAGGTACATTAAATCTTAGTTTTATGAAACAGCTGACAATAGTTGTCTCAAAATGGGGACAATCGCTACCGAGACCTTATATCGCTCCTACTAAAGATACGAATATATTTAAAAATACTGTTATATATTTTATGTATGGCATTGTGTATTAAAGGAGATATTCTATGTGAAAGATAATTATAATAATTTAATATTATTAATTAATGTATCGCCACCATTATTTAATTATCTGTCGTTACGGTAATGTTCATATACTCCTGTAACGGGATCCATTCATGAAACCGAATTTCGTTAACGAGTGTATCCATTATAATTTAAGAATATATTCATATTATTTACAACAAACAGCTTTTTTATTATTCACCCTTTTTACCCCCTAGAGCTAAAAACTAAATGATCGTTTGTAGACCTGCAGATCATAATATTATATTATGTGTAGTCCAATGTAAGTGAGATATAGTTATTAGGGCTTATTTGTATGTTTTATTATTATTATTTCATAGCTTTGATTTTTGTAATAACTTTCATGTAATAACATATTGCAAGGAAAACTGATAATCCAGAAATTTTGTTCTATTAATAACGTAAAATTTAATATCTTCCAAGCAAATAATTAACAATTTCAAAATATCGGAACCGAAAATAAACAGAGAAGCTATTCAATTAAAATTAATTACGGCCTTCATCGTTAATCTCAATTTGAAACTAGCAATATTTTATTGAAATCAATATTTAAGGTGCTAGGATTGGAGAAATGGTGTTTTTTGATGAAAATCCAAAAACGCTGAAACACGTGTTCATTACTTTTAAATCATTATCCTAAATACATAATTAGAAGATCCTACCTTCAAAATTGACGGATTTTCATACAAACTTCACACCCCTTTTTACCCCTTTAAGGGAGGAAAATCCAAAAATCCTTTCTTAGTGGTAGGTTACGTTATAAAAGGAACCTGTTCTCCATATTTCATGATTCAAGCTTTAGTAGTTTAGGCTCTGCGTTGATGAATCAGTCAAAATTACCACTTCGATCTGGGATAGTTACCTATTATGGGAAAGACAAAAAAAATCAAATTATTCCCAGAAGAATTCCTCGCGATAACTTTGAGACATTTTGTATAAAAAAAAAACGCACTTGCTGTGTTACCCTCACTCTTCAAGCTGTTGCATAGAAGCACAGTATAATTCAATAGTCTGACGTTCTATAGAAGTGTAACCTCTTATTTTTCAATGGGTTGAACTTTTTGAGCCACCCACCGCAAGGGCCATTGACCTGGCTTCGTTACGTCGTCGTCGTAGCCTAAGGCGACTAGTTACATTTTCTTCATTATTATAGTACCAAATGTAAGGGGACAACTTCCCACAAACTGATACTTATTGTTTGGAAGTCAACGAAACTGAATGACTTTCACCAGGAAAATCTTATAGGATGTAAGAAACATGACCTCCCCTCCCCATACAAAATGAAAACCTGGATCAGTCAATTTATAAGGGAAAGTCAATTTATTTTTTCATTTCCTAAAATCATTTATTTGTGAAAATAGTTTCGTTTCGTTGAAAAAGCAATAAATGTTAAAAATGTTTAATATTGGATGGTATTTCCCGGAATAGTAGCGCTTTTTTGTGCCTCGTAGCCGAAACGCAACATTTTCATTTCACTCACTGTTTGTTGAACAACACACTGGGTTCGATAGAATGGAACCC
This sequence comes from Scrobipalpa atriplicella, assembly GCA_029255725.1. Classification (NCBI taxonomy): domain Eukaryota; kingdom Metazoa; phylum Arthropoda; class Insecta; order Lepidoptera; family Gelechiidae; genus Scrobipalpa; species Scrobipalpa atriplicella. Next base: position 79,488 of record JARACY010000351.1, read on the forward strand.
ATAAAAGGAAGCTAAAAATAAAACTGGACAGGAACGCCTCGCCTACCTACACTACAAAAAGTGCAATAGCAAAGTTATGGCGCACCTGTATCTTACAACACTGTTATCTGTTGCCTTCGGTTTCGGCACCATACGAACCGTTAGCCCGGTTTCAGGGGGGACAGGGTCACCTTCCTTGTCTCCCACTGGGGTGTTTGTTATGTTTCACGTATGGGCCCAGATAGACTTCCACGTGCGGTGATGTTGGGACAGATCGCAGACGCCAAAAGACCAGTAGGACGCCCGATGCTTCGTTTTAAAGATTCTTGCAAACGCGATATGTTATCCTTTGGCATTAACCCGGACACCTGGGAAACGGAAGCCGTTAAAAGAACGGAATAGCGTGGCCTACTGCGTGATGGCGTAACTCATCATGACGAAGCCTGGCTCGATGGCCTGAAGCAGAAGAGACTTCGTGCAGCACAAGAACCGTGTTCAGACTCACGCTTCACCTGTGATCTTTGTGGCAGGAAGTGCCGAGCTGCAATTGGACTCTACAGCCATAGAAAAAGTTGCGCCGCATCTCTCACCTCCAACTGCGCACAAGCCTCTTCCCAATGAACAGATGCTGCAACAATCATCTGATCAATGATGTTATCTGTAATTTTTTGTACCCATAACTAAATAAATTTCTGATTCTGATTCTGATACTCGTCTATTGGCCAGAAGTCGAGCTTTAGGCTTTCGATCCAGAGGTCGAGTTACGAATCTTGACAGTAATTAGTTTAGTTAGGACATGGTGCAACAAAGTTTTTTAGTGGGCACACAACATAGTTCGTTAGAAAAATAAAACGCTGTGTACATACATTTATAAACAGTTTATTGACGTAATTTCATACAATAATTCAATTTGATCCAACTTTTTAGGCTACAATGTTATGCCCGATATCTTAAATTAACAATGATAACTATAACATATATGATAAACATATAAGCAGTTAACTTAATAAACTGATATAAACTAACAACTCTACCAGGTTTGACGTGGTGAATGTACGCACATACATCTTTCCTACTTAATTTCATTAACATAGCTATTTTATTTTATATACAAAAATACATAGATTTAGCATTAAGAAGATCTTTAAAAAATTTATCTGCTTATTAAAAAATAATACCCAGTCTCTTTCATCTTTCTTTCTATTCTACATACCTTACGATTTTCTCTCCCTAGCTACAAAATATTTACACATTTATACACAAAAGAATACTTAAGTATAATTATTAGACGCAGTGCTGCGGGTAAAATGGCAAGTTAAAAAACTAATAGGTAGTAATTTTTATCAAAGTATCCTGCTGTCTCTATATATGCAAATTATGCAATATAGTATAAACTATTTACCTTAGTATAGTATACAAAAGATAATACGGGCTGAAGGTATTCCGAGCTTTATCATGACATGAAATAAAGTTACATTATCCTGAATTAACACAGCCACAGCCAAGTCGGTCAACCAATAACTAATGCAAAATGTAAACATACCACAAGAAAACTCATTAAGGTGGTTCGAATGCTGCGGCAGTGGCGCCATCAGTTTCAAATTAATTGTGCCATAAATACAAACATTTTCAAGAATATTTTTCGAAAGTGGCCCCTTTTACCACATTTGTAATACATAAGCTTTTATGCATAGTGTGAACTATTACATTACGGATTATAAAATGGAGAATTAGTTAGTTGCAGTTCTCGCGAAACGAAAAATATTCACGAAAATGTTTGTATTTCAGGCACAATTAATTTAAAACTGATGGCGCCACTGTCGCAGCTCTATTCGCCCCTTAAGGCGCAAGTGAAGCGGTTGGAAAAGCTATATAGTGTTACACATGTTCGGCTTCCCCTAATGGAGTTGCTAAACCCGATCGATTTACTACAAATTACACCCTTTATTCCTCGTCGACGCCATACTTGCTCCAGTAAAATGTTACGCCGATTAGATTGGTGTTTAAGGTGCTTCTAAACATTTAAGCTAATTTAAAGTTATGTGTATATATGTGTTACAGACATTAGTCGGTATTCGGGCTTTTTGCGAAATAATAAAATTAAGAGAAAATGAGTAGCCCGTACTTGGATCTGTAATTACCGGCTCTATGCCTTGCCTAAAAAAGTAGAACATGAGTACATTAAAAATAATTTACCTATAAAAAAAAACAAAGCAAATTCCTCAATTCGAGAGATGTCGTAGACACTAGCTACGGCGTAGCCATGGTGTAATATTATTGTTGTCAATTAGTTATAACGAGTTTTATCAAATATCAAAGCAATGGAATGATTACTAACCGCCCTAACGCAGAGGAGCTAATTACTAATTTAATTAAATTAATGCTCAGAAATAGAAAGTAAGAAGAAGAACAAACTTCCTTGCCCATATTATGCTATTTGATTTATTACTAGTTTTCCGTTCGCGGTTTCACTCGCGATAAATGAATTTTGCCGTGAATATGAAGGTTTTCCCGCAGTAAGAAGTAGCCTTTTTCCTACTCCAGGATTTAACCTATCAGTATGCTATGTTTCATCCCATTCCGTCCGATGGTTGAAGCGTGATTGGGTAACAAACATTCAACTTATATTGAAACTTTTCAAACTTTTACATTTATATTAGTAGGATTTGCCGTATTCCAGAAAGAAATTCAAAGTAGAAGAAACAGACCAGACATAAAACAGTTGCATAGGACGCGTCGACACTACTTTGTAACTGTCAGTCGGCGGTGGTTTGGGTCGGGGGTGGTGGCGTAGCGGATGTGTGCGCGTCTCGCTTCCATATCCGTCACTTCCGGCTTTTGACGAGCGAGGGCGTGTAAAGTCGTTTCACCTCACGACTGCCGCTCGGCCATACTTGTGGTAGTGCGTGCGGACACGCGCCCTTGTGTACGTAACTACATGTTTACTATGCCGAACTCGCGCACACGGAGGACATTCACACTTATACAAGTATGGCAAAACAGCAGTCGTGAGATGAACATGTATAACTTGCTGACAACTCGCACCATTTATACTAACTAGCGTGTTCTTCGCGTTAAACCACACTGGCATTTTGAAACGCGGCTTCATAATAACTTTGCCTTCATCGGTCGCAATGTCGGCTTAAAACCCAATTACAGGATTTTAGCTTTTTGAATAGAAGCACCTTTCTGGCACGCTCTGCTCAGGAGCGATACATAGATACATACATATAATCACGCCTTTATCCCGAATGGGGTAGGCAGAGCGTAAACGACCAAAGAAAAGGTCCGTTCCGCCACGTCTGACAAGTTTTGAGGGAAATTTAAGATCGATATGTGTAATCGCTATAGTGACAGGTTGTCAGCCCATCGCCTAAATTGCAATACGCTGAAACCCTCGAATACCTTGGCTGGTTTTTACAGCATGCCCGGGAGGAAATGCAGCTGGCACATTCTATGTATTTCTTTCACTCCCAGTCCAGCATGGAAGATTCTTTCACTTACAGTCCAGCAGGAGCGATAGCGAAGAAAAATCATGAAATCTACCTGCTGCGTTCCTCTAAGGAGTAAAATTTGTGGGGATCCAAGGATTTCGGTGCATTGTTTTTTTTTAGTAGATAAAAATAACAGTTGTAAATATATGTATTAAAAATAAGTATATCTTGTTGTATTTCTGAAGGTCTAACTAAAAAACTTACGTTTTCGTTTTTCTCGATATAAGTCGAGATAAAAAAAAAATTTGGTGGTCATACTTATTTCGTTTTTGCCACGGGAGTATGTACCACTGGAAATCTCATGCAAGTTATGTTTGGGCGATACCTAGCAATTTCTATATTCGTACTTTCGAAAATATTGCGAGGAGAATTAAACATTTTAGCACCTGGCGTAAAGATAACAGGTCAGAGCTATAAAATATCGCATAAAGATATACGATTGAGACAAGCGACGAAATAATGGTTCAACAATACTTACCTACATTAATACACGAAGAAAATGGCTCGATAGGGCGTTCTGCAAAGGCGATTTAACCAAAACCAGTCTACCTTGAGCTCAGAACTCGGCGACATTAATTTTTTGTTTTTACAATTTAAAATCAATTCTAGAATCGAAACAAGTTGTCAAGTATCGTCGGGTTCCGTCATTTTGGTAAAGTTCACACTCTTTTTTTTTTGCAGAAACATAATCTAAATAAGAAAACCTTTGATCGTCTTTCCGCCGAATCAGGGTCAATACTTGGTAATTTTTTAGTCAATTTACAAAATTACATTTAAACATTTGTTTTATGATTGTTGTTCATTGTACAATTTAACAAATCATGGACACACTATGTACTTGCAAGGACCCATGGACCCATGGCAAGGACTCATGCAAGAACCAAGCGACTGTCAATCAATTGGGTGACCAGCATTTATGTACTAGTTCTGCGGATAAGTTTGGGTTTGATATTTTTGTTCCAAACGGGGTGTAACTCAGAAGTTCTATAACCGTTGCATGTATTCAATCTGACTCAAAGAACCCTGTACCTATTTACAAATCCAATTTATTTACAGATAGATAAAGAAATCCCTTCGAGTTGAGCTTAAAATCCTCTCCAGCAGAATCAAAATCCTCTCCTTCTCTCTAACAGGCCCGTTTAAGTCTCTAAACGTGTTTTTCAGGTTACAATTCAGACTTAAACAAATATCAGTTAGGCTCTTACAGTAGGTACGACACAGCTTTCAATGAACTTGGACGTGGACGCGCTGCATTAGCAAACTGAACGACAAAATAAAAGACCTGTAGAAATAGCGATTGAAAACGTAGGTAGGTACTCACTTCTATAATTTGCGCAGGCGAAAATGAGATAGCAAACAAAACATTGTTCTTATTATTTCCATGTGCGTAGCCAACTAGCTTGAAAGAAACTTCAAATGGACACACATTCGACTTGTCACTCTGCCACAATTTGTCAGTTTCTTTGTTGTGATGGTGCTGGCGGCTGATAGCTGGCGGTAATGTTGGCTGGAGTTAGTCTATTTTATAGCCGCATTCTTTTAAAGCCTTGTCGTGTTGTCGTATTGTACTGTACAGAGCTTTGATTATTGTTTCGCGGTAGCCTAAGCCGCTTGAGCTGGTGCAGCTCTTTGTGCGCACGGACGCACCTTTCACAATGGTTGGTGGTTCACGATAGCAGCTGAACCGAACATGTACAGGGTGTTGCAAAAGAAATGTCAAAATGTTTTTCTTATTTCCTGAAAGAATTTCCTGATAAAAGTTGTTCTCTTTCGCTGACTGAGCAACCTTGGTTCAGCTGACCCTTATACCCGGTACCTATGTTTTCAGTGTGTTTAAGTAATGCCGGTCAGTAATAAAAAGAAAATGCAGTTGGTGTTGAGTTCGTGCAATAAAGTGAAACTAAAATAAGTTGTGTCCACCACCGTATCATAACCTTTAGGAATCTTCCCTGTATTCATCCGGTATTTACAGATGGGTCAGGCACCGCCAGAAACATCGTTCTAAGTAGGTACTATCCGATACATTCAGGATAAATTATGAACGCGTAAACATAAGGCCAAATCAAAGCAAATTACACTTTTCCGACAAGTGACCTAACAATGATCAATCACATAATACCTATTCCATTTTTCAACGAAATAGGTATCATCCATTGACGTTACCTTTGTTGCTGAACTGAACGTATTACAAAGTAGAAAATATTATCTTTAGGGATGCCCCAAATGCATGCGCAAAATATGAACGTATTTACAAGCAGCTGTCCGTAGTGTCTTGTTTGGTTCATGGGTTCGGGTGAAGTTTCCGTGGAATGCCCAAATGCATGCGCAAAATGCATGGAACTGCTCGCTACGTGAAGTGTGAACGTATTTACAAGTAGCTGTCCTTAGTTTCGGCGGGCGGCACCCCGGCGGCGGACATCTTGCGGCGCTCCAGGCGCGCGCGGGACACCGGCCGGTGGAACTGCTCGCTGCGCCGCCGTCAGCGCTCCGGCGCCGCAGCCTCCGACTCCAGTTCCATCCACAGCGAGCTGATCACGCGGCTCTCTGTTGAAGGGAAATTCCTGTTATATCATCCTATTTTATAAGGTGTAATAGCTGCCGAGAAAGTTAGGTTAGGTTACTGAATTATACATCTCATTAGGAATACTTGGAGACAATGGGCGAAAAGAAACGTGCTTATCATCGTGAACAACTTTCCCTGAGGGAAATAGCTCGAAATATATTCTTGAATATGATGTAGCTAAGTACAATTTATTCACCTGTTCAATTTCAGGACAAAGCAATTTTTCGAGAAAACTTTTTTCGTATTCGGCCCTAGTATCGTATATCCTTGGCAGACTACGAGTATACGGTATACTATATACCTACTGTATACCTACGTTACGTTGTGGCCCCCAAAGGCCCATTGTCTCTAAATATTCTTATTGAACTAATTATTGTGGGAATCTGGGATCTATTCGGACATTAAAAGTGCTTCAACTGGAACCTTATTAGTTTTAGCAAGATTACACGACTACACAACACAATAGAGATTCCTAGTTCAGGTATTATTCCATAAATACCGAAATTGCCCTGGTTTGTACATTTCCTGTTTCATGATTGATTCTGCGGAATTGGACGCCCTGGTGCGAACGTATCAGTTAGCACCTTACCTCTGCCCTTTCCTTGATAGTGGGCGAACATATCAGTCTAGCGTCAAAATACGCTAAATATACACATACACTAAGGGTCAATTCACACCGGGTTACCACGTTTATACCGACTGGGGCGCCAGCGTATTATGTTATAAGTACAATAGTATTCAATATTACCCCAGCCCGTCCTGTTTATAATAATTCATTTCTGACCGACTTTTAAAGCTTATCCATTCATCTTTACTTGTATTCATCACTTAATGATAGTCAGTTGAAAGTGTGAATTTTCGTGTAAAAAAAAAGGATATAAGTAGGTATGATTTTTTATTTATTCTTACCAGATTTCTCGTCGGGCATCACAACTGAAGGTTCTGCAGCTTCCTCGATGCAGCTCTGCTCGTCGGGAAACTGGACGTGCTTCTTCACCGCAGACCGACTGGATTTCGACAGCACTGACGCTGCAATAACACATTTGCTATCAAAAACAAGACAAGGTGTAAAAAAAATACCTGAATAGCCCTATTTTTGAATCATTTGAAATACATTCGCATATTAGATATGATATTGAGGCATTCGCATGCGATTCCAATATGAATTCACATGCGAATGTTATACTCTTTCGTATCCGAAAGTTGTAATAGGTATATTATATCATATTATGATTGAACCATAATCTAATCAATCATATGAGGCACCTAACCATTTAGTGAAATTAACTAAGTGTAGCCCATTAAGCCATTATGTTATTATTATGCATAACAGGTTCACCCAATATACCTTTATCAAACGCTTGCAAACTAGATCCATTATCGCGTGCTATATGTAGTGAACGTACGTTTTTTTAAATATAGTTAGGTAGTTTATTGTTCTATCACAAATTTTGTGACGACATATTCTTATACCAGTTATTTGTCTCACATAAAATTGAACTAACTTCACACATTTACTTCTATTATCAACCCTTTAACAGTAAAAACATAAGTGCGTAGGTAACCTATGCCATGACTACTGAACTTTGAACCTTCTCATCACTTCGCATGTTGAAATCATCACATCTACTTATTAAAATTCTATCAGTGGCGTATTCCAATTTACCGGATGAGAGATCCCTCACCAGTGACAGTGAAACGACCGGCACACGTGACGTGACGTATGACGTCATGGAACAGCCAGATGGGCATCGTATTGCAGCAGTCCCAGGGTTGCCAGGTGCCAGTGAGACATGTATGTGTAGGTATGTCCCGTGTCCCGGAATTCAAAACCAAAATGCATTGTGTACTTCCCTCTCCCTCCCGGACCTCACTTCCCTCTCCCCCCCGGACCTCACTGCCCTCTCCCTCCTGGACCTCACTTGTGTGGGAATGACATATTCTTTCCGTGGGAATGACACATTTTCCCGTGGTAAAAGTACCCTATGACTACAGATTACTTATGAGCGCGGCGGCGCCCATGACTGTCTATGCCTACGAAATTGAGATGCGATAAATCGGTAAACCGCAACCACTTGAAAAAAAAAAAAAAAATGAATACTAATAATAATCAAGTTTCCGAAAGGAATATTTCAAGTAAATTTTTTTGTGCATTGGGCAAGTTGTTTGGTATCATTAGTACTGTAACGTCCGCGCCTCCTTACGCACTGGATTTCGACGCCGAACCTATTTTGGGGAAGGTTGTTCAGTTTTATGGGTAGTTCCACATCCTTAAGTTTGGTCTGCAAATTATTCCCTGTATATGCAAGTTGAGCTCTGTGGAATACACGCTCAGTCTTAGTCTGTGCGCCATTTCTAGCAGGACGGGCGATGCATAGCGATTACTCTACCGGATATTCCGAGTGGCGATGTTCGTGTGGAATTAATACCTTCTGAAAACCTCAGTGTGAAGCAGATTTCACACCATTTTGAGTGGATCGTTTATAGCTCATTAATGTCTTTCATTTGATATCCCACTCGGTAGGTTTATGAAGAATATTATACATTTTTTCATACAAAGTATTCATGATCTGGACCACGTGACATTTTTTAAAAAACACTCCTATACGCAATTAACAAAGCCCCGCACGCAACGAAACTTCAGGCACATACAACGGCACGCCAGCCAGCTCTCAGCTCCCATACTATAGAGGTTCTTGGAAAAGGAAAACTAACAACTTTCACAAATATCTTTTTCTAGGAAATGAAACAAAAATAGGTTTCCTGAAGTGGTCATTTTTGTAAGCCACAATTTATGTAGTATTAAAATATCAATAGCCATCCCTTTCTGTTCGCCCATGTAAATGACAGGCATGGACTAATTTTAGTTAGTAGTTTTTTACCGAATCGACACCGCTGTCAATGGAACGCGAATTCAGCGTTTTTTTTTTATCGTGACGTGGGCTTCAATTCGCCCTTTATTACTGACACAAAAATGTTAAAAATAATAGCTCAGTCAAGTATTTGGTTAAAACATTTTTAGCACGGGAAGTTATTTTTTTATATTTCGACTATTGTCTTTTTTGGGGAACAACTTGTTCAGAATAATGTGTCCAATTAAAAAAGAAAACAGACAAAGACAGTAGGTATGTACCTAATTAACTCAATACCTATGCTCTTTTAAAACCCCCGTTGGGCGCTTTGACGGGTTTCAGTCGGAAAAACATACCTTTTCAAAATGCAATGGTATTATGAGGGTACTTTCCCGCCCAAGTGTAGTACTCAAAGGTAAGTATACCTACTCAAACAGAAAACTTGTGTTCACAAACTGGAAAAAGCTCCGAAGTATTCATAAGCAGATTTCCGATACGTAGGTACCTCTAAAAACTTTTAAAAATGTTCAATAGTTGTTTGAGCAAAAATGTCAACTACCCAAGAAAACATTGCTTCAAAAATTATTACTTGAAAGTTCAGAACGGAACTACTTATCCGTCAAAGCTACACGGATATAAGTAAAGTGCATTTCACCACTTAATACATAAGCCGTTATGTTGGCAGCATTGTTTTTTTAGTGTTGCCACATTCCTTACGATAGCCTACCTCAAAATCAGGGTAATAAATAAAGGCAATCGATGTCATATAGTGGCACAAGAAGAATAAAAATATTTTTTTGCCAGGATAAATCGTACTTTTCTCTAAAGAGCTACATAATGTATATATATACTAAAATGTATATTCTAGAAGTCTCCTGGAACCTTTTTATAGGGTATGCATGAAATGTTTTAGATGTTTTTAATAGCTTATGTTGTGCAGATTTCAGAACCGTTTGATGACAAATTGGCATCTACAACTGCGCACATGACTGATAAAATATTTTTTTTATCAGTCCAGTAGTATTGGATGGCACCTCAAATTACACAAAATTATCGGTTCTGAAGTCTACACAACAAGAGCTTTTTAAAAACATCCAAAACATTTCATGCATACCGCCAAATACCACTTTCCCCAGTGCAGTTTGAATCGGCACCCTAACTAGTAGCAGATATAAGAAGATTTTTTTTAAATAGCCGCAGAAAATAATTTACATTTTTGCAGATATTGGCCAGTTACTAATTCTATTTTTTTTTTGTAGCGCTGTCACTGTCTTATATTTGACATAAGAACAGGATAGCAAATAAACACATGACTTTGAAATTCCTAATCTGACATTAGATTGCTTAAATTTGCCACTAGATTGCTTATTTAACGTAAGGAACATGCTCTATGCTCGGTTCTTATTTAAAGCAGCTTATGTCAAATTAGGAAAGTCAAAAACATGTGTTTATTTGCTATCCTGTTCTTATGTCAAATTTTAAAAAGTAACAACGCTACTAAGAATTTTTTTATAATTAGTAACTGGACGGCGAGAATCGAGGCCTTTAGGTACGTAAAACGGAACGTAATGTTTATAAACCAATAATATAGAAGCACTAACATATATGCTTAGATCTTACAAATAATTAATAAATACGCTTAAAGAAATGACTGTTTAGATTAGGAAATTATTATGTTACCTGGTAACCCTATTTGAATGGCGGCAAGCGATTGTTCGTGATATAATGACGATGACAGACAGGGGGGGCAACATAACGCCATAGGAAGTATTCGCTGAAACGCACTCTAGTTTTATACCTGGAGTAAAAAAAACTTACTTAGCTGACTAAACTTGCTTGGGTATGAATTTATTTACTCATTAGGTCGAAATATAAAAAAAAGTTAGCCCTCCCATACAAAAAGACTCGATCTTCTGACACTATTTTGTATGGGAGGACCATTTTATTCATGGGTAGGTTCACCCTAAAGTTTGGTACCTATACCTTAGTTAGATCAACGGTAAAATGGGCCGTTAATTAGAATCACAATAAATTATTTAACAAATATTTTGAATTTCTAAACAACAACAAAAAAAAACATTAAAAGAAATGAGAGACTGTTGTCGAGGTTTTTTATTTGTCGTAGACTGATAAGATAAACATTTCTTTGAAAAAGAAAATGGTGATCCTATTAACAAATATCAAGTCTCTTTATCTTATCTTAGATCTATATTATATTATATACCATATATATTATTCTTGGCCTATACCTATTACTATTATCCCACATGTGAAAAGTTAGGTAAAGATAACATTACTATTTTCGCCTCGAATTGTATTGGATGTAACTTTACCGATACTTTCGGATTTGAGTTGCTTTTTCTTCGTTATTACTTCGCAAACTAGGTACCTATAGTCGTAATATGGCAATAAAAGATATATCTATTTCTAACTAAACGGATGTACTTATGATACCTAGATGATTCTAGAAGCGTTCTTACGTTTTATACATAGAGAATCTTTTTTATTACAATCCTTACCAAAGTAGGGAAAAAATCACAAAGTGACAAAACTTACAAATATTAACGTGGTTTACTTCCATGGGATCAAATTCACAACCTGCGTATTGTCAGAAAGAGCTCGGAGAACTCCTCAGTATCGCAGCAGTTAGGTGTGGGCTTTCCCACGGACCGGCGGCGGTCGCTGATGACTGAGCTGGTCTCTGGGCTGTCACTGTGTACTGCAACTTACTGATGGCTTTAGAAGGAGCTTCGGAGAACTCCTCAGGGTCGCAGCGGCTGGGCATGGGCTTCCCCGCGGACCGGCGGCGGCCACTGATGGCCGAACTCGTGGTCGTCGTGTGCTGGGCTGTGACTGTGTACTGCACTGCCGCCAACTGTACAAAAGAAGCGGCTAATATTAACAAAAAAAAACACATAGTTAAAAGAGAGTGAGAAAACGTTCTCTAGAATAGATCGGACATTAGTATTAATTGTGATTTTGGGACCAAGTAAACCCAAAATATTTTATCTCAATATAGTACATTAATTTATCCTAGGCATTCAAAAATTCCCTGTCCGTTCTGCTGTTTTACAAACATTCATGTATTTTTATGTACCTACCTAGTATGGATTAATCTCATGGAATAGATTTCATCGAAAACAAACTTGTCACCATAACTCATAATCATAACCATAAACGCGAGCAAGACTCAATTTTCTCGACAAAACCATCAGATCTTCCAGCTGACGTCACACAGTTTGTAAAGCTCTAAGCTATCATCACCAGGACCGAAACGGTAATCTTGCTCGGAGCAGTAAGGGCAGAAACACACCTGCGTAACGTTCGGCGCCGAATGTTCCCTTTAACACGCTTACAATGCGTTTTGCATTGCCTACAACACACCTGAACCTTCGGTCAAGCCGAACCTTAACACCCTGTATGGTTACCACTCACACCCTGTATTACCATAACCCTTATACAGGGTGTAACATAAAGGGTATATGCATCGAGAAATGTGTGAATCTACCCATGAAACTGAACAACTTTCCCTAAGGAACATAGGTCGAAAAACGAAAAAAAAATCGTGACCTTTCATACTAAATGCATCAGCTGATAGCGTATTTAGTATGGGAAGTCAATTTATTTTTTTCGTATTTCGACCTATGTTCCTTAGGGAAAGTTGTTCAGTTTCATGGGTAGATTCACACACTTCATGATGCATATACCCTTTCTGTTACACGTTGTATAGCGCCATATTATTGGTCGTTATTAAGCGCGCCGGTCGGCGGATTGGTATGTTGTACATACGACCGAAGGTTCGGCCGCCGAAGGTTCCGCCACCGAACGTTACGCAGGTGTGCTGCTGCCCTAAGCCATAATAGATTCGATTTGGCCACGACCGCTTTGCAAAGTTCCCACGGAGTTACAGTCAGGGTTGTCAAAGCCACTTGTTTGGGCAGCGATCAGCGTCGGAGTTGGGCGATAGTTTGAGCCAAAGTGATTGATAGTTAATCTATCTATTGTGTACCCGTAAAGCCATAGGATGCCATGCCATCTTTATTGTAATTTTCCATCTTCGTGTGTGCTTTTATTGAATGATTTTATTATGGAAAAATTGTTCCTTGGCAGCATTAAACAGTGTAGGAACCTATTAAACATATTTTGTATAGAACATTTATGCGTCTTACGACACATATATTATAAACATATAAGATTAAAAGAAACCGGAGTTTTCTGGTCTCTTATAAAAGCACAATAGCTATAGCAGCTTTAATCAGCACTATTATCCTCAACAAAGTAAGGGGAACGTCCACAAAAAGGCTAATTTAGGTATAAGTAGGTACCCACCCCTATTATAATAATATATTCTGTGCCCATAGATATAAACCACTTGGTAGGATCACCTTACCGGCTCGCATATTTTTATCAAAGAGACATCTTAATAAAATAATATAGCACTCAAGTGAAGTATTCATAAATCTTATTCAAACTCTCGAATATTTATACAACGAACAACTAACAAAACTTACTTTTCAATTACTGTACAATCAAATAAAGGCAAATAGGGTGAAACTTGCAAATGATTGTTTGAAAGTATTTTATTTTCGTTGTTGATGGAGTCCAATGGAATTCCTTTACCTTATAGACAAAAGAATCAAGAACATTCATTAACTAAAATAGGCAAATATTTTTTTATTTTACTGAATTCAATTTTTTTATTAATTTTTACTAGAATTCCGCCGACCTAGTGCCAATTACCTTGCCAAATACGCATTTAATTTTTTTTTATTTGGGGAAATATCCCTATTTTATAAATGACTACAATAAACTCGTTTCCATCATAATAAAATAATACACAAACACAAAATAACATTGTGGTCAGATTTCGTGCTTATGATAAAACCGCAGATCATTATGCTGACCAATCTAGTGACGTAATAATGATAGCTGCATGATATTGAAACAATATTAGTAAATCATCTATTCGAATAGATAAAATATTATCTATTAATCGACCCCTTCACATACAAAATGTCGTCAAAGCCAAATCGTGTTTTTAGGGAAATCGCAAAATAACTATAATAGTGAAAAAAAAAAACAATTCGACATATTTTCTCTATTTTTGCAGCTATATTTACTCAATTTTAGTATAATAATAAGAATGAGAAGGTCTTTATGATCAAATACACGTGAACAGACAACTATAGTAGGTATTTTGCGAGATAGGATAGCTGTTACTACAATACTTTCTTTTCAATTTTTGGCATTGAGACTGGTTTTAGTCGCTTTACAAGATATTTTGGTCACTACGCAGACTGATAGGGGTTGCTCAGACAAAGATAATAAGCAAACAACCTTCACGAAAAAAGAAAAAAACGGTTTACGAAAAAATAATATTAGGTCCTTAGATATGAAGTTCTAGATACTCAATATTGGCAACTAAGAAAGAACGGCGATTCCATATTAAATTTAAGGACCCAATAATACAAAATTACCTACCACTTTGATCTAACTCCAACCACACAATAGTTACATAATTTTTTTATCCGTTTTCCGGGTCTTCTTCTTCTTCTTAGCGAGTGGATTTTCTAGTCGAACAACGACCCGATAAACCCTGGTGTCAGAGTTTTCAAACCGCCTAGTAGCACAGCTATAGGCCTCTGACATGGTTTCAGTATCGACCACTATCAAAGACAGCGACCGGGACCGACGGCTTAACGTGCCCTCCGAAGCACGGAATCTTTTTTCTTTTCGGACAATCAGGTGATTCAGCCTGCAATGTCCTAACCAAACTGGGGGTTCCCAGGTCTTTTTCGTGAAAGTTATTCAACTTCGTTGTCTGATTATCCAATAGTTGCATAAAGTAACCCGGTATGTAGACCTTTAATGCGCATGCGCACCTTCCTTCCACTGTGAGTGAACTCACCCTTCCCTATTCTATTCTTAGATAATTACGTCCGATGGTAACGGATTAGGGATTCTCAGATATAATTTATTACTTAGTGTCCACAGAGTATGCATATCGACTAGATGTATCGCTTGATTGATTAGATCGCTGGATATAACTATAATGTAATTTGATATACCGGGTGTAAGGGACAGCGTCCCGCAAACTCCAAAAATTTGCTTTTCTATACAAACTGTCTGATCAAGGTGGTCTTTTTCTATGGAAAAGCAAATTTTTTTTTTTCATTTCCTGAAAAAAACAATCTGGTGATAGTTGTTTAGTTTCGTTGACTGAGTAAACCCTATCAGTTTGCGGGACGCTGTCCCTTATACCCTGTATAATATAGATGTATCTGAGTATCTTATCTGTTCTATTATGGATTTAATGCAGTGTGTCTGACCATCGTCCGATAAGTCTCATGAAATGCCTAATATGATAAGTTGTAATGGAAAGCATTTATGGGTACCTGCCTACATATTATGTATGTACGAGTGAGTATGCACCTAATATATTCATAATAAAAGTACCCGTGATGTGAATAGTAGCGCGCGTGTGTGTGTGTGTGTGTGTGTGTGTGTGTGTGTGTGTGTGTGTTTGTGTGGGTGTGTATGAATGTTTATATCACATGACAACGTCTTTGATACCAATAAAATTATCTAATTTTGGTATATTCAGTCATTAGCCATCATGAAATTAAACTGACTTTCAGAGTTTTCCCATTAAGCGGAATACGATAGGTACATCTGAAAAATAATTGGGGTAGAGTGAGGTGGTGTAGTATATGAAAACTCGCATTTTAAATTTTCAGGAGATATTTTTCTATTTTCTTTTTTAAAGAGAAAGGCGGCAATTTGCATGAGCATTCTATCATCAGTTAGCGATAGTACTTCGTGCCTTTATTGCATTTTTAATTTTCGTTTCGCGAACGCTCGCAGGACATCTATACAACGTGTAACAGAAAGGGTATATGCATCGAGAAATGTGTGAATCTACCCATGAAACTGAACAACTTTCCCTAAGGAACAGGTCGAAAAACGAAACAAAAAAATCGTGACCTTTCATACTAAATGCATCAGCTGATAGCGTATTTAGTATGGGAAGTCAAATTTTTTTTTTCGTATTTCGACCTATGTTCCTTAGGGAAAGTTGTTCAGTTTCATGGGTAGATTCACACATTTCTCGATGCATATACCCTTTCTGTTACACGTTGTATAAGGCCTTTTTAAATTAAGTGCAAATATTTTAGGGGTGAGTTTCTATCATGATACTGAACTTTTTTTCCCAAGGAACATAGGTCAAAATATGAAAAAAGAAATTGGCCCTCCCATACAAATTGACTCGAGCCGCTGACACCACTTATACGGAGGGCCAAATTCTTTTTTTCGTATTTCGGCCTATGTTCCTTGGGGAAAGTTGTTCAGTTTGATGATAGAAATCCACCCTTAAAATATTTGCACTTAATTTAAAAAGACCTTATACATTTTATAATAAAATTCATTTCGTGGAATATTTTAATAACCGAGATTGGCAGGCGGATTGACGACCGCAGTGGAAAATAGACATTGGTCACGATTCGGCGTAAATAAGATTTAACTATAATAAAACCATACCTGTCTTTTTCCGTTTTGAGCTTTCGCTATACGGACTTATAATATAATTATGTCTATTATTATATATATAATGCCGTTTCATCGCTCTGCCAACTGAGCTACCGACGCGGTAGATACTTTGGCAAAATTCTTTGTTTGGCAATATTATTCCCTTACTATGCTGCCCCATTCCCCGAATTTATTATAATGATGGTATTCCTTTATCGAGCACCATTCCGGCGATAATTACCTTAAAAAGTAATAATAACCTAAAAACCCAATAAACAAAGGCACAGTACCCTAATTTAGACGTCATTATCGTTAGTCCAGGCGCTGGTTGGCATTTTAGGGGGTATTTCGACAACCTTAATGGATGCAACAGAATTTCGCCTGCAACTAGCACGAAATAGTCTTGAACTTAGGGGTAAAATTCCGACGTAACGACTTTTACTAGGCGTTTTACGTTCTGCCTCGCTTATACATCGGATGTATGGCATTAACAAGCGAGCACGCAGAGCTGCACTGCCACAGGTAGGGGAAAACTTCTTGAAGATAAGGTGCGGGCCGCAACGGGGGGGAGTCAAAAGTCAAGATCAAAAAGATTGCCTCCATTCCATCCTATTGGCGGTACGACATACTAATTGGCGGTAGATAGCGTTATAAAAAGCTGAAGAGGCTTTTGTGTCTGAATCTGAAGAGCGCGCTAATTAAGACAATCACGTGTATCAAGAAAGGCTACGAAATTTTTCACTTTTTGGTTGTACCTACTACAATGTGGGGGGAAACAGCTTCCCGCAAACTGATAGAGGTTGCTCAGTCAACGAAACTGAACAATTTTTATAAAGAAATTCTTCCACGAAAGCAATTAAAATGGCTTCGCCAGACAATATGACGACCTTAATCATATAAAATTTAAACATTGAAAAAAACTTCCGGTTGAAAGTTCAACCCCAATCAGTTTGCGCGAAACTCCCTTACACCCAGTAGTAGAACTCCCTTACACCCTGTAGTAGAACGACCGTAATTTGCGCGTCATTGTGCTTCTTTGTATGCCTTATACTTATACATATAAAAAATAGGTCAGTATATCCAGTCAAGAAAAGGAGCTATCTACCTAGCTAAAAATTTACTTTTAGCTGCAGTACTAGCACTAGCACTACGATAGTCTCAACTCAAGCAATGTTGCATTAACATTTTTAGAAGTTTTTATTTTCTTGCACCCGACGAACACATTAAAAATTCTTGTGAAGTTCTATTCATCATGAATGTCCATAATAAAATAGCTCTGTGAAAATTTAACTAAGTAAGTATGTGCCATGCATCCTTTTTCCTTCAGTTTTATAAATCTGTAAGTTTTTAGCACTTTTCTTGTGAAGTTGTTACTTTTAATAATTTGTGAAAGGGTTTTGTAAACTTCTACTGAAACCACCGGTTAACAACGTACGTATGGGTAAATTTTAAAAAAAAACCTCATCTGGTAGACTCTGTCTCTCAGTAAAAAGTAATACGTTCAGTCTCCCTCTGCATCTATGACAACTACAGTTTCGAAGACAGTACCAGAAGCCAGAAAAAGTTGAAGCTTTTATCATAGAGGAATATAATATAGCTATTAATATTGCGAAATCAATATCTGTTTGTTTGTATACTTATGTCTTTTGGAAAATATACATTCCATTTTTTTTTATTGTTTGAGGTTTTTTTTACGGTGAGTTGGTAGATGACAGGGATCGGGTCCAGGAAGATATGAAAGCAACTGCAACATATAAAAGCAACAGTCTACTTCCCTCCAGGACCACTAGTACCACCGAGCTGTACCACCGATGATCCTAATGGGGCATATTGCTGGTTCCATGGCAAAGTGGCAAAGAGGCAAGTTGGTAACCCTATCCGGCGATAGGATCGGCTCCAGTCACTCGGCGGGAAAGTTCCCGAGTTCCCGATTCCCGCAATCGCGCCGCCGGCCTATCGATCAAACAAAACTAATTTGTCGACTACTGTGGAACAACCGCCAAATCAGTTAATTGTTATTCTTGGCCACCATTTATCTTTACGTATTAATCCACTTAATAAGTTCGTAGAGAAACCTAAAGATATGGGGCGAAAGAGACAGCTTCCCGCAAGCTTTTGTTGCTCAATGCTCAGTCAACGAATCTGAACAACTTTCACAAGAAAAATTATTCAGGGAATGAAAAAAGAAATATTTTTCCATACAAGTTGTCGAATCGAGGTAGGTAGTCATTTTGTGTGGGGAAGGCAATTCTACAAATATAAAATACATACATACAATTATGCCTTTATCCCTAATGGGGTAGGCAGAGCGAAAACGACCCAAAGGTCGTTCCGCCACGTCTGACAAGTTTTGAGGGTTATTACAGATGATTATGTATATTGCTATAGTGACGGGTTGTCAGCCCATCATAAACTGAAACCCTCGAATCCCTTAGCTGGTTTTTACAGCATGCCCGGGAGGAGATGCAGCTGGTACATTCTATGATTTTCTATCACCCACCTATAAGGAAGTGTTATAAAATAGTAGAACATATTTTCATAATTTGAAATTAAATCGATACACATTGAACCGATCCAATAATAATTTGTATTTACGCAATACTTAGATTGAAAAAAACACATTAGGCGAAGCCCAAGAATTCGCTTACAAATTGAGAAGTTTTTTTTAGGATATTGTAAATTATTTTGAAAATCCTATCTTATTTCATTAGCTGAATTAACTATTTAATGAGAATAGTTTTGCAGCGTGCTAATAAAGTGAAATAACGTTGGAATTACAACAAAAACATCACGTACCGCGTGGTTAACTAATTTTGTGAAACTTTAACGTAGGTATTTCCAAAATTAACTAAAACATTTTGAAACGCTGAAAGTTTCTGAAATTATATAAGCATTAGAGCGTATTTACGTTTTATTAGAAGCATTTATGAAAGCCATAAAACAAAAACAGAGATAAGTATTAATTTGTACTTGTTTTGAATTGAATACATACTTAAACAGTTGAGAATTTTATTGCAAAAGAGCAAAGAAACAATATGGTGGAATTTTTAAGAAATATGAGACCGCAATAAAACGAAAGACAAGATACGACTTTTAACGAAATATTTGCTTTCGTCCTTCAACAGTTGGAACCGTTTCAAATTATTTTCAAATGATAGGGATATGGACGGGACACTTGGCTAGACGGAATGACGGACGGTAGACTCAAGCAATCACGAAATGGTGGCCAAGAGGAGCGATTAGGCCAGTGGGCAGACACCCGACCCAATTGTCCCACGACATCATCAAATATGAATTTGCCTATGAAGGCGCAAGCTGGATGAGACTAGCACAGGACCGTGATGATGGATGTGGGCTGAAGATGATGATGATAGACAAAAAGGGTAAGAGAGACAAAAAGTTTTTTTAAAACGTTTCAAAAACGTCTCGTTCGGCACAAGCACAAAACAGTGTTTCTGCCTTTAAAAATATAAACACCCAAGTACGTCAATGCCATTTTGTTAAGTTAAGAGTAACTTAAGCTATTGAATTTATGTCTCTTTTCTTTTCTTAATTTGAGCGACAAAAGCATCTTAAATTAGTTTCGAAACGTGCCTACAGAATTGAGGTCAATCAGTAGTCCATTCGGTCCAGTCAATACCAACGGAAAATGGATAGAATTGAGAGGCGATTTGTATCAAAAGCTGTTTAATCGGCATCGGGAGGCACAAAGGAAGAGGGTGGCCATTGCCTACATTTTCTACATACATTTCGTAACTATTTGCTGAATTTCATTGGCAATATTCATAGTCAAAAATACCTGTAGGTATAAAATAAATAAACTCACAAAATATCCAACCATTTGTATCGCTTTCCATGTTCTCTGTATTTTATAATAATTTTTAGGCGTCTAACCTAACGGCACTACGAAATTCGTAGGTAGATAAATATAATCAAATCAGTTTACATTTACATTATAGCGACATGGCCGTCCGTGTACAGGACTTTAGGTATATTATTTAGAAATTTGTAGTTTTACCTACCTATGTAGGTATATTATTCATACACCACTCAAAATAGAAAAGCAGAAATGAATGTGGGCGTCACTTTCTTCGCCAAGATAGCTGTATATTTTTCTTTATTTTGTTCTTTCTTATAGCTGTATATTTTTCTTTATTTTGTTCTCTCTTTCAAGGTGATTTGAGTTCATATGAGGCAATTAAAAAAAGACCCACTTTCTTGGTTATTTGGTTGTATATCTATCTTCTATACATACATATAATAAATCTCTAGAATAGAATAGGATTTCTGTTTGTCTGTTTGTCTGTGTGTTTGTGCAAATGCGGTTTTCGCTGTTAAATTGTTCTATACTTCCCTTATTATAATATGTTTGTTTTATTTAAATCGGTTGAGAAATAAAAATTACATAAAGCTAAAATTAAATGGGGTAAAACTGAGTGTCAAGAGTAAGTTTCACCAGTAACTGTGTTTTGAGTTAACTTCTAATTAGGCGCATCATCTCAGACTCACTTGGTCGAGGTAGTCTTTCTGGTTTACTGCAATACCGGGTGTAAGAGTATCCCGCAAACTATAGAGGTTGCTTAGTCAAAGAAACTAAACAACATTCGCCATAGGAAATTCTTTTAGAAAATTAAAAGAAAAACTAACTTCTCCAATTTCCCCATGTTAAATGACAACCTTGATCAGATATTTTGTATGGGGAAACCAAAAATATATTTTATTTCGTGAAAGAATACCTCCTCGAGACTGTACTTATATTTCGCCGGCTGTCAAATGTGTCTGTGTGTGTGTATGTACGAATTTTATGATTGGTCGATGGTTTCGATGTGTTGCAATTTATTTTGACAGTTTCGTTTGGTGCACGTTCAGTGCGTCCGTCCCAGTAGGCTGATATTCATCCAGTATAAATTTCATAGTGGCCGTCTGAACGCAGCCCTGAATACGATATTTAGGCCACTTACCCTGTCCGAGTAGTCAAAGGCGGCCGTCCCTCGACCGTCCAGGTATTCTTGAAATTGCGATATTACGCACACCATGGCGTAGATCTGAGGACAAATTTAAATGCATTGTAAATTTATAAATTAGCAGTTTACTACAACTTTTTTTTTATAGTTAGGTACCTAGTTGATACGTGGGAGGGAAGTTATAAGGTTTCAGAGTATCTTTTTCTTTACATTCGAAGATAATTAAAAACGAACGTATCTTAAGGATTGTCTGTGATCGATAGTTAATATATGAATGAAATTTAATGTTATGTCTCCAACTATCGATATACACCTACCTACCAGCACTATCGCCGCCGGTTGTTTATTAACATAGTCCTGAAAATAATACGCTTGGATAACTTTTCCCAACTATACTCAGGGTCAGTTCATACCAAGAAGGGACGCGACGCGAAGCAGTGCGTATTTTTCAAGAGCTTCATGCCGCTATATGTATTTGAGATACAATTACTCGATTTATAACGAAAAGTGGCGCTACCTCTGCTTTGTTCGCACCTTAAGCCAGTAGATGTTACTTTACGTAAGGTAGACAGAGAGGAATAGCAGGCTATTCGCTTGAGAAATTACCAAATACAACCTTGACGACACAACCTCGTCACTGTCTTACGAAGGGAAACTTTCTGGTAATAGATTTCGTTGTTTTTTATTATATGAAATATGCTCTCAAATCTCAAATTCTCACCGAACATAATTTAGAAGGATTTCAAAAAGGTAAATGATTAAAAAAATACCGTTTTAGTTTTAAACCGTGCTTATAATTTACAAGTAATTATAATTATAACATCCGTAAAACAAATAAGAAAATCACCAACAAAACTTTGATCAAGGTACAATGCTGACATCATCGACGACTCAAACACTTGCTCAGGCACGCACGTAGTAGCTTAATTTACATATACAGGGTGTAAAAAAAAGTACTACGTTCCTTTAAACCACATGTTCTACTGATGATACCAAACACCTTCCCCAAAGCACAAAATTTTTAGCACGAAATAAAATTTTACCTTGTCCATACAAAACTGCAGATCCCGGCTAGCATCTTTGTAGAAAAAAGGCTTTTTTTTTTCGAGCTAAAACTTTTCTACTTTGGAAAAGTTGTTAGGTATCATCAGTAGAACATGTGGAACGTAGTACTTTTTTTTACACCCTGTATATTTTCATAAGCAAACGATACGGGCTCCTCCGCCCCGGAGTCAAAGGTAGGAAAGGACGGGGGAGCCGGTACCTTTTTCTTCCCTTCCGTCCCGTCCCAGGGGAAGCATGGGGGTGACGTGCCACACCAAATGAATAATTAGGTCAAACCGGGATAAGGCGCTTTCATATGATGCGATTATCGATGCGATATATTATTATCATTTTTCCATTTTATCGCAGAACGATGTTTGTGAATAGAACGAATCACGCGCTTCGAGGGATAACCAACTTCCTAGCCGAATTGCGTTGGACGATCATACAGGGAGTAAAAAAAATGCTGACTAGACTGAGTGTGAACCTACCCACGAAAAACTACTTACCCCAAGACACATAG
>JARACY010000352.1:0-102394 GCA_029255725.1 Scrobipalpa atriplicella
CCCACCAGTTAATTGATTAACGACGGCCAGCTAACGCTCGCATTTTCGTTCCAATATTAAAATTTGTTATAACTGCGCTTCTGAATAGTAGTGTGAAAATATTATATTTTGGTCACATAAACAGATTATGAAAATTCGGGTTCGACAGGCCGTGACATTTTAATGTGTGACCGTCGGGGGAATGTGATTGGTTTATTTTCAATCTCTATAAATCACGACCATGTTTTTTTTCTGATTTGTTATGTAGGTATACCCCCTCCTACTCATCACACCTATGGCAGATAGGCTCGTATTTATAAAGCGATCTCAAGATTTTTGTAATGTAGAGAGCAATATTAAGTATGGATTTGACAGGTCGTTTTGTACTGAAATGACATTTCGGATACGAACTTAAACTCGCTGTCACTCTTGAGAGCTGTTTATGAATACGGGCCTAATTTGACGTCATTTTGGATCTACTTGGATAGTATACCTACACAAAAAGAAAAATTTATGAAACGACTTGAATTTAGCAACTGGATTCACATTTCCGAAACAGAGTTAAAATCTACAATTCTCTATTTCAATTCATATTTCTCTATATTTATATTGATACACATCATGATTCAAAATCGGTTCATTAAAAGCGATATCTACCAACCCTCCATTCACGTGAGGAAGTCAAAGGCGTCGTCAGGGGAAATTATCACGACATAATCAATGGTAACGTAGGTTGGTACGAACGAACAGACGGGAAAGGAGTTTAACCCTCGCAGTGACAGCTATTCTAGCTCCTATAGCTATTGAAATAAGGACTGGCTTAATAAAAATAATGTACAGTGTGTGATTTGCGACATTACCCAAATGTAAGGGTGCAGACGACAATATCAATAATTATAAAGAGTCTCATATTTTTTTATTTTTTTCAGTTACAAATATTTTCCACAGTACCTATCTGCCATTGATCAATACAGAAGTAATAGTTGCACAATGAATCACATAACGGTTATGCTCACACTTGAGGCATTGAATTTTTTTTTATGTAATGTGTGGTTTAAAAACACTATTTATTTTATTCGTAGAATTAATCGCAATATCTTATATTTCTAGGCTCTTTTTTTAATCTTTTATTTTATTATTTTAAATAAATTAATACAATTTTATCATTATAAATATGAGATTGAGTATGAGATTTACATTTTGTTTCCACGCCAATGATCCAATTACTTTGTTTCCTTTCCAAATAACAAATACAGGAACAAATTATTGTGTAAGCTCAAACCTATGAACTACGAAATAATTTTACACAAAATTAAAATATTACAGTTAATTTCCCCTGCAACTATTAAATGAAAACTTTTGTCTGATTTTGTAATTTATTTTCGTTTTCAGAATAATAATGTGAGATTCCTTCAATTTCGAATTATTGGCGAGTTTCATTCGATTAATGTCGCGAGAGGACAGGAATTATTATCATTTTAATAATTATGATTTTTAATTCAAACTTTTAGTTGGTTTTTTTTTTAAGTTGGATTGGGTTAGCTCTTGACTCTAGACACAAAGGTCAGCGATGACCGTGACAGAGTCGACGATGGAGCGAGCTAACCCAGAAAACGCCTGTTAAGGCACTGGTAGTCTCACGCACCGACGGAACACAGCAAGCTGTTTGACGCCGAACTCCGGTGAGGTGGTGGTGGTTGCGAGCCAGGCGGCCCCTTTTTATAATAACCACTCTGAAATTATCTTATCCTTATCATAGGTATTAGTTACCAGTAGCACTCTCCATCACCTTACCTAGGCGGTTTGATTAGGTATGTCCATGACTTTGGAAGAAGAAATACTCTTTTTACATAATATATTTTTTATTTGTCTTCGTAATTTCCTTTCAAATCTATGCACTTAGTCTCGCGATGTTCCAACCTTCAACTCATCAAAACCTTCTTTTAATAAATGTTTCAACTAATTTTCATTTTTCTTTAAAATCACTTCGGATTGCCAACCTTACCTGTAATCAAAATCATTATGCCTCTCCATTACTCTAATAATCACCGGATTAATATTCATTTGTATTAATTTCCTCATCTTTTGCTCGCGAATTACAGTTGAGTGATATTTAGTAAGATCGCGCGAGATTTGTTTAGCGTCGCGAGGGGACAGGAAACAAAGAAAGGCCCGTGAAGGTTGGTGGGGTGCAAGCTCCAGCCGGTGTTGCCAGCTTACACGATTTGGTACAAATGTGACTGTTTTTAAGGATTGGATGCTGTGTTCCATGTAAAATTTTACTTATTTTCTTTATTGCATAATACATTGTACTTTTTGTACAGTGATTTCTGTTAAACTATTTGCATGTGAATCTTATTGTCATCTTTTGTTGTATCGATCGTTTAGGAAATTAATAGGTTAGTATTGTTCATATTGATCAGTACATAGTTAAATTTACCTACTGTAACATCTGATGCATAAATACGAATAAGTATTATTGATGATAAACTCTACCTTCGCAAGTGAAAAATTTTAAAATATATTCTCATGTATTGTTCATAAATATGTCTATTCTAATCTCTACATTCCACAAGTATTTAAACAACCCGACTGCAATAGTTTAAAAACACTAGTACTGTTTTACGAACAACATAAAACTCGCTCTCAAAACTTTCACCCCTTCCCTATTCACCTATTAATCCCGAAATTTGCTCTGGCAACCCAGCTTGGCGGGCGGCAGTGTTGCCGTAGCTCGCGGCGTCGGCAGACCTATCCCCGCCCGCCCTCGCGCGGCCAATCACACGCGCGCATCGTAGTGTATAGTGTTTTTATTTTTCTGTAATTCCAAATTCGAAATTTTGCGGCCAGTATAAAAATAAAGGTTTGTTTATCAAGTGATGTTGCGTTCACGGTTGTATGCGATATTTTTGCGCTCTTTGGTGTAATGGTTTATGTAAAAGGATGTTCGCCGGCAGATTGTGAATGGTAAGTGGTTTTATAACGTGAATTAATGGATGGAACCTTTGTTTAAATATTTACGATACGTTAATTAACGTGTACGGATAGGGTATTATCGATATTCGATTTGGTATGTAAAAAATTGGGAATAATTTTAATATTTAAGGCATTTACTAACGTCAACTCGTCTAACAATTTCATTGTATGTTACAAATCGCTAAATCCATTATAGCGAGTATAATAAAGCATTTATTTTCTTCAAAATCTTTACATAAACCCCAAATATATTTCTATCACAAAGGCAACACAATATTCCTATTGAAAAGAATTATGATCTTTCAAGCCAACGTCGAAAATGAGCTCAATTTGAACGATTAAGCCGTATCTTGCCAGAGTACTGATAAAGGTCAGTGACCTCTCGGTTATCACGCTGAAACAGTGGGACAGTGATTTTCTATTGTATGAAAACTGATTTCCAATTCTCTGATAGTACAGTTAGATATGCTACAAATAGTATGCTGTAGTACTACAGGATTCTTGACTTGATACCACCTTGATACCAAAGAGTTCTAATTTTTGTAATTTAATGGCTCTACTAATACTGTACTGTTTTTTTTTTCATTCCAATGACAAACCACCCGATAAACTCTGATGTCAGACTTTTGAACTACCTGATAGGCTTCCGGAATCATTTGTGTAACGACGACTAAGTATCAAAGACGGTGACCTACTCTACTGAATTGAAATACCTATTATGGTGTATTATTTACAAATAATACCGTCTTTATTTCATTGGACCACGACCTTAATATAAATGACACAAATATTTTAACAGATATTTTATAACGTGCTCCAAGAGGAAAACAGGAAATTGATATAATAATATACCCACTTATGTTATTTATATAAACACGTGGCTTATCTGAAGTATCAACGTAGTTGTGAAAGAAAATATTATGACGTTGATGTATTTACTGGCTTTGAAGATCAGAATTATGAACGTTAATTTATGAATTTATTTTTTCTGTTAGGTATGCTATCATGGATTTAGCGATTTGTAACATACAATGAAATTGTTAGACGAGTTGACGTTAGTAAAATGCCTTAAAATATTAAAATTATTCCAATTTTTTACATACCAAAATCGAATATCGATAATACCCTATCCGTACACGTTAATATAACGTATCGTAAATATTTAAACAACCCGACTGCAATAGTTTAAAAACACTAGTACTGTTTTACGAACAACATAAAACTCGCTCTCAAAACTTTCACCCTTCCCTATTCACCTATTAATCCCGAAATTTGCTCTGGCAACCCAGCTTGGGCGGGCGGCAGTGTTGCCGTAGCTCGCGGCGTCGCAGACCTATCCCCGCCCGCCCTCGCGCGGCCAATCACACGCGCGCATCGTAGTGTATAGTGTTTTTATTTTTCTGTAATTCCAAATTCGAAATTTTGCGGCCAGTATAAAAATAAAGGTTTGTTTATCAAGTGATGTTGCGTTCACGGCTGTATGCGATATTTTTGCGCTCTTTGGTGTAATGGTTTATGTAAAAGGATGTTCGCCGGGCAGATTGTGAATGGTAAGTGGTTTTATAACGTGAATTAATGGATGGAACCTTTGTTTAAATATTACGATACGTTAATTACGTGTACGGATAGGGTATTATCGATATTCGATTTTGGTATGTAAAAAATTGGGAATAATTTTAATATTAATAATAAAAAAAAAAGGCATTTACTAACGTCAACTCGTCTAACAATTTCATTGTATGTTACAAATCGCTAAATCCATGATAGCATACCTAACAGAAAAAATAAATTCATAAATTAACGTTCATAATTCTGATCTTCAAAGCCAGTAAATACATCAACGTCATAATATTTTCTTTCACAACTACGTTGATACTTCAGATAAGCCACGTGTTTATATAAATAACATAAGTGGGTATATTATTATATCAATTTCCTGTTTTCCTCTTGGAGCACGTTATAAAATATCTGTTAAAATATTTGTGTCATTTATATTAAGGTCGTGGTCCAATGAAATAAAGACGGTATTATTTGTAAATAATACACCATAATAGGTATTTCAATTCAGTAGAGTAGTCACCGTCTTTGATACTTAGTCGTCGTTACACAATGATTCCGGAAGCCTATCAGGTAGTTCAAAAGTCTGACATCAGAGTTTTATCGGGTGGTTTGTCATTGGAATGAAAAAAAAAACAGTACAGTATTAGTAGAGCCATTAAATTACAAAAATTAGAACTCTTTGGTATCAAGGTGGTATCAAGTCAAGAATCCTGTAGTACTACAGCATACTATTTGTAGCATATCTAACTGTACTATCAGAGAATTGGAAATCAGTTTTCATACAATAGAAAATCACTGTCCCACTGTTCAGCGTGATAACCGAGAGGTCACTGACCTTTATCAGTACTCTGGCAAGATACGGCTTAATCGTTCAAATTGAGCTCATTTTCGACGTTGGCTTGAAAGATCATAATTCTTTTCAATAGGATATTGTGTTGCCTTTGTGATAGAAATATATTTGGGGTTTATGTAAAGATTTTGAAGAAAATAAATGCTTTATTATACTCGCTATAATGGATTTAGCGATTTGTAACATACAATGAAATTGTTAGACGAGTTGACGTTAGTAAATGCCTTAAAATATTAAAATTATTCCCAATTTTTTACATACCAAAATCGAATATCGATAATACCCTATCCGTACACGTTAATTAACGTATCGTAAATATTTAAACAAAGGTTCCATCCATTAATTCACGTTATAAAACCACTTACCATTCACAATCTGCCCGGCGAACATCCTTTTACATAAACCATTACACCAAAGAGCGCAAAAATATCGCATACAGCCGTGAACGCAACATCACTTGATAAACAAACCTTTATTTTTATACTGGCCGCAAAATTTCGAATTTGGAATTACAGAAAAATAAAAACACTATACACTACGATGCGCGCGTGTGATTGGCCGCGCGAGGGCGGGCGGGGATAGGTCTGCCGACGCCGCGAGCTACGGCAACACTGCCGCCCGCCCAAGCTGGGTTGCCAGAGCAAATTTCGGGATTAATAGGTGAATAGGGAAGGGTGAAAGTTTTGAGAGCGAGTTTTATGTTGTTCGTAAAACAGTACTAGTGTTTTTAAACTATTGCAGTCGGGTTGTTTAAATACTTGTGGAATGTAGAGATTAGAATAGACATATTTATGAACAATACATGAGAATATATTTTAAAATTTTTCACTTGCGAAGGTAGAGTTTATCATCAATAATACTTATTCGTATTTATGCATCAGATGTTACAGTAGGTAAATTTAACTATGTACTGATCAATATGAACAATACTAACCTATTAATTTCCTAAACGATCGATACAACAAAAGATGACAATAAAGATTCACATGCAAATAGTTTAACAGAAATCACTGTACAAAAGTACAATGTATTATGCAATAAAGAAAATAAGTAAAATTTTACATGGAACACAGCATCCAATCCTTAAAAACAGTCACATTTGTACCAAATCGTGTAAGCTGGCAACACCGGCTGGAGCTTGCACCCCACCAACCTTCACGGGCCTTTCTTTGTTTCCTGTCCCCTCGCGACGCTAAACAAATCTCGCGCGATCTTACAAATATCACTCAACTGTAATTCGCGAGCAAAAGATGAGGAAATTAATACAAATGAATATTAATCCGGTGATTATTAGAGTAATGGAGAGGCATAATGATTTTGATTACAGGTAAGGTTGGCAATCCGGAAGTGATTTTAAAGAAAAATGAAAATTAGTTGAAACATTTATTAAAAGAAGGTTTTGATGAGTTGAAGGTTGGAACATCGCGAGACTAAGTGCATAGATTTGAAAGGAAATTACGAAGACAAATAAAAAATATATTATGTAAAAAGAGTATTTCTTCTTCCCAAAGTCATGGACATACCTAATCAAACCGCCTAGGTAAGGTGATGGAGAGTGCTACTGGTAACTAATACCTATGATAAGGATAAGATAATTTCAGAAGTGGTTATTATAAAAAGGGGCCGCCTGGCTCGCAACCACCACCACCTCACCGGAGTTCGGCGTCAAACAGCTTGCTGTGTTCCGTCGGTGCGTGAGACTACCAGTGCCTTAACAGGCGTTTTCTGGGTTAGCTCGCTCCATCGTCGACTCTGTCACGGTCATCGCTGACCTTTGTGTCTAGAGTCAAGAGCTAACCCAATCCAACTTAAAAAAAAAAACCAACTAAAAGTTTGAATTAAAAATCATAATTATTAAAATGATAATAATTCCTGTCCTCTCGCGACATTAATCGAATGAACTCGCCAATAATTCGAAATTGAAGGAATCTCACATTATTATTCTGAAAACGAAAATAAATTACAAAATCAGACAAAAGTTTTCATTTAATAGTTGCAGGGAAATTAACTGTAATATTTTAATTTTGTGTAAAATTATTTCGTAGTTCATAGGTTTGAGCTTACACAATAATTTGTTCCTGTATTTGTTATTTGGAAAGGAAACAAAGTAATTGGATCATTGGCGTGGAAACAAAATGTAAATCTCATACTCAATCTCATATTTATAATGATAAAATTGTATTAATTTATTTAAAATAATAAAATAAAAGATTAAAAAAAGAGCCTAGAAATATAAGATATTGCGATTAATTCTACGAATAAAATAAATAGTGTTTTTAAACCACACATTACATAAAAAAAATTCAATGCCTCAAGTGTGAGCATAACCGTTATGTGATTCATTGTGCAACTATTACTTCTGTATTGATCAATGGCAGATAGGTACTGTGGAAAATATTTGTAACTGAAAAAAATAAAAAAATATGAGACTCTTTATAATTATTGATATTGTCGTCTGCACCTTACATTTGGTAATGTCGCAAATCACACACTGTACATTATTTTTATTAAGCCAGTCCTTATTTCAATAGCTATAGGAGCTAGAATAGCTGTCACTGCGAGGGTTAAACTCCTTTCCCGTCTGTTCGTTCGTACCAACCTACGTTACCATTGATTATGTCGTGATAATTTCCCTGACGACGCCTTTGACTTCCTCACGTGAATGGAGGGTTGGTAGATATCGCTTTTAATGAACCGATTTTGAATCATGATGTGTATCAATATAAATATAGAGAAATATGAATTGAAATAGAGAATTGTAGATTTTAACTCTGTTTCGGAAATGTGAATCCAGTTGCTAAATTCAAGTCGTTTCATAAATTTTTCTTTTTGTGTAGGTATACTATCCAAGTAGATCCAAAATGACGTCAAATTAGGCCCGTATTCATAAACAGCTCTCAAGAGTGACAGCGAGTTTAAGTTCGTATCCGAAATGTCATTTCAGTACAAAACGACCTGTCAAATCCATACTTAATATTGCTCTCAATCTTGAGATCGCTTTATAAATACGAGCCTATCTGCCATAGGTGTGATGAGTAGGAGGGGGTATACCTACATAACAAATCAGAAAAAAAACATGGTCGTGATTTATAGAGATTGAAAATAAACCAATCACATTCCCCCGACGGTCACACATTAAAATGTCACGGCCTGTCGAACCCGAATTTTCATAATCTGTTTATGTGACCAAAATATAATATTTTCACACTACTATTCAGAAGCGCAGTTATAACAAATTTTAATATTGGAACGAAAATGCGAGCGTTAGCTGGCCGTCGTTAATCAATTAACTGGTGGAATTTAATAAAATATGCCCTGGATCCGGCACATGCTGGTTAATAAAATTAGGCTATTATATCGTACATGGGCCGGCGTTAATGAGGTATATGGAAAAATCGATTTCGCTAGTGTTGATAATCGATAGTGGTAGATATCGAGAAGGGTCCGGTAAGAAATATATACCGATAGATTACGATTCTCTTGTCTTTTTAATGTGATCAAAATTGTTTAAATTATTGTCCAACAGTATCAATAAAAGTAGCAAATAGTTAGTACCTAATAGCCTTCTGGACTATTGAAAAGAAATCTGCCTCTTCTCCCAGGCATGCTGTAAAAATCAGCAAGGGATTTGAGGGTCACAGTGTCTTGTGATTTAGGCGATGAGCTGACAATCTGTCACTATAGCAATACACATTTCAATTAAAAATTACCCTCTATTACCTATTTGTCAGACGTGGCGGAATGACCTTTTGTTATGCGTTTTATGCTCTGTCTACCCCATTAGGGATAAAAGCGTGACTTTATGTAATCAAGCAGTTATAGATTCTGCAAGGCCGCTCTTGGTGACTCAGATTTTTTTTACCCACAGGAGTCCAGCACCGAGCAGTAAGCTAAATTCCATCCACAGTACGTGGAAATGCTCATGCTTTTAAAAAAAAAAATTTTCACTTCATTATCACATCACCGACTTTGTTTTAGTGGTCCAATCGATAGTGCGTTGAAATGTCGTATTTCACTCAACTTTCTGAATTTTAAGATTAACTAAGTATCGATAGTTTAACAACACTACGGCTTGTAATAAAAATCATGTGTCGGGGCTTACCTGAGGCAAAATGGCCAGGGTATTACGTACGCGTACCTGTGTAAACAAAAGAAAAAAAATCAAAAATTGCACGAAAAAATAAATACAAAAAAGAAAAGTTAGGAAAGGTAAGGATGTTGGTGGTCATAATAATATGGGATAGGAATGAAAACAGAAACCAAACTTAATCCGTTTTATCAGTGTGTAGGTAAACGCGTGTTTTACCAATATTAAATTAAAGAAAAAAATGCTTGAAACATAAATGAAAGATACGATTAAAATAATAACGTATGTTTACCAAATCGGACACATTCAAGAAGAACCATCTAACTGTAAGCTTTGAATTGGAAACTGTTGTCATTTTAAAACCTTCGAACTGTTTTGGTCCTAAAAAAAGTAATTTTTATACACAACTCAATCCAAGAGCCAGCATTTTTCCTCGATGCAGACAGTGTCACTACGCGTCGAGTAATCGATGTGACGTCATCAATCATCCCAGCTTGTGCATACGCCGCCGACAATGACAATATTGGAAGCCGAGCGCGTGCACGCATACTATCAACAGAATACAACTCAATATTGGACGATTTTAAACCTTTTTGTATACTAGCTTTCGGAACTGCGGCATCATCAGTGAGAATGAGATCTTTTATCGCGTTAAAAACTTTATACAAAAGTCACGCAGATCAACAGAACAGAGACAGTTTTGATGGATTAAGTTTATCCAGAATAATCCTGATCAGTCTTTGTTTGAAGAGATCTGGGTTTCCATCCAATTTTAGCTGGGTGCATTAAAATTATGACTGAAGGCGCTAAGTTTGCATCATTGGTGGAACTATAGGTATAGTTGCAGTATAATGTAGTATACCTACCAGCTCATAATGCACGCACTGTCCGGCAACAGTGCATGTTGACAAGAGTGATAAATGAGTCGATCAATCGTTGAAAGACTCGTCCACAGGCAATATGGAAAAGTGGACCGCATGGGAAAGTTACTTTTGTCCAATCCGGCGGAATGATCACACATAGTGCTGATAGGTTTCGCGGTCTGCCTGGTTTATATGCCCTAATTAAACTAGAAACAACGACAAGTAGTCGTTGTCCCCCACTGGGAATCGACCCTGAGATCTCCTGGTCGAGAGCCCATGGCTCAGACCACTAGACAACGGGGGCAAGCTGCTCTTTTACCAGTTTCATGATGTATTCCGTCAGTGCAATGCAAATAATGCAAGTATCTTTAAGAAAAAGGTTTCAAGACTTTAACCGGCTCTGTATAATAATATCTGAATTCAACGACAAAAGCGTCAACCCAACCTGTGTTGCAGCAAATAAGACTTCTAAAATACTGTTCTATCAACTGCAGAACAATTGTCTGCCGATACAATTTGTTTGTAACTTTGTAGTTTCTATATGTAAGTATGTGTATTACCTATTATACTACCCAGACTGGAAAATCAACGCTTTGGTATGTAACAGCCTATTTGACTATAATTCAATGAGAAGGAATAAATTGGTCGCAAAGACATTTAATTTTTTCATAAATTCTCTCAGTAGTATGATGTGGTGAAAAATATTTCTGATGCGGTCAAAAAGCACTATACCTAAAGCGGTCAATCCTAAAAGAGCGAGAATCGGACTGACAGTTGACTCAGTTGGTGGAAAGATAATTGGTGTGATGCCTTTTCAGCATAAGGCAGTAGACCGCACAAATCAATTGGTATCCCAATCCAGCTGGTACCCCGTCTATTCTTCACTTAACCCCTGATACGTGCGTGTGAACCAGGGGTTTAATTAAACTGCCCATGTTAACAGTTGACACGCGAACGGCACTCACACGTTGCTAGGCGACCAGACGCTTTGAAGTTTACCGCGTATTGTGTAGTCATAGGAAGCTTCATACTTTGGGCTTATTTTGAGCTGTGTAGCCACATGCGTAGCGTAATATAAATCGTAATAAAAAATGGGAAAAGTTGGATCAAACCGGTTAGAAACAACCAATATCTTAGAAGTCTGGAAACAGAGGGGCGACCCTCGCCTAGCAGTGAAATATTAAAATACTACAGATAAATTAGATCTCTCAAAATTCTTTCGCAAAATGTCACGAACCCTTCCACGCACCGTGTAAAACACTTGCGACATTTCTTCCAACTTCAAAGCGACCTCACATGACAGGGCCGGAGCCAGGCATGCCTCTAAACTCTCACTGGTGAATAATTTACGGCCACGTCCCGGTGCCTAATTTGAACAAATTATAACGGGTGACGGCAAATTAGGTGGCCGGCGCGACCGCCCGAAAAAATTGCCCCATGGACCGCCGGTCGAGTTAGAAGCGGTTTTTAATCCGCCGCCATGTTGATTAATTGCGTTTTGCCAGGCGAGTAAAGAGTGCGCTTTGATGAGTCGCTTGACATAGTTTACGCGTATTTTTTTACAAATTATATGGATTGCTACGCTGATCGTAGCGTTTTACTACGCCGTAGTACTTTTTTCCCTACGAAAGATCTCGTAGAAAAGTAAGAATATGCTGGCGAAAGCTCACGCAGTGAGACGCACGCAGAGGATTAAGTAAGAAAGTTGACATACAAGTTAAAAGAAGTCGAAATTTGATCGAATTGCAGTTTCTGTAAAACAGACCTCTGCTAAAACTAAAAACTTCTTAATAGGACTATAACAGCTACGAAGAATAAGCTAACTATACTTTGAAACACAAGAGAGCTCAGAAAAGTGGGACTTACCAGAGATCCAGTTAAAAAAAGTTATAAAATGTTATAAAAACTAAAATGTCTTCTAGAAAGTTCCCACCAGCTCCTGTAGTATCTTGGGGATAAGTTAATCATCGGTTGGTTACCGTTGTATAAAAGTTCTACGAAGAGTTCAAGATAGTGTCATAATCGCTGTGTAGTATAATGAGAACTAGGGTTGACTTTTAATATTGTAAAGCTCCTTGAAAAAGCTCCCAGTGAAATTGCTGAGAACTTAGAAAGACGATCTGAAACTCCTAGCAAAATTGCTGAGAAGACGAACTACATTTTGTATTTTTTTTTATCACGTCTTTGAGAAGTCTTGTTTTCCAGATACCTTCAAAATAATCTTAACGTTAAAAATGTCTTTGAAAATGAAAATACGTCAAAAAAATTATCTGTATATTTTGTGATCAGTGGTGATACGAAAAAAAAAAGAGACGCAAAGAACATGGTCAACATCATCAGCTCCCTAGCCTTTCCCGTATTTCACGGGATCGGCTACCTAATCTAGGGAATTGACCGAGGGTACTGGTTTTTACACAAAGTGACTGCTATTTGACCTCCGAGAAACCAGACCCAATCCTAGATTAGATTTTGCCAGGTTTGCAAAGAATATGTAAATTAGATGCAAAAATATTTTATTGTAAATTATGCCAAATTGTTACAAATAAACCACAATTTTCAGCATAATAACACGGAAAAACACAACAAAACCTTCATCAACTCACCTGGTCATGTCCTGATTTGCGAGGTGTTACAAATTTGAATAATTTCGGCTCCGTATCTTTTGGCGCATTACAAAGGCTAGGAAATGAACGTACGCCCCCTGATTAGATTCCATTGGTGTTGTGTTCGTTACGAACGTACCGTGTATTTTTTTTATTAACTTCAGTCAGATGAATGAGTTGACAAAGTATAATTTTACAGTGAATGTATTAGGATTTGCCCTTGTTTTATCATTGCATCTTTTCCCACTTTAACTGAAGTTACATTAGTTGAAACTGAAGCCGAACCGTGACGTCTAATTTAAAGAAAGTATCTCAAACTACCTTTACCGATTATAAAAATGACGAGTGTTTTTGATAAGATTTATCAATAGTTTGTGTAGGTGTTTTCTTTTTTGTGTAGGTGCTTTATTTATATTAGTAATAATTATTATGTAGTACAGACATTTTACTTTTCCCTACTCCTCTTATGCCCATGTCCAGAAGTGTCCTGCAGCAGATTTAGTGTGGTACAAATACTGCATGTCAACTTAATAATTTATCTCTCACAATACAGACAACACCATCCACACACGCTGCCGTCGGCATTGGAGCACAAAATTAATGCGAAACCCAGGCCGCACTTGAAGGCACGAAGGAAATGCCGCCATATCCAAACTGCGTCGAATTGTGTCGTAAATAACATGTGATGACAGTAATATTATACGCCCTTCCATACGCCCCACTGTTCCCTTGCGCCAATAGTGGTCTAACTATAGGCGATATTGACCGAGACGAGACGAGACCTGTAGTTGAAAAACATGTTGATTAAATACGTACCTTGCAACATCATGAATTCGTGAAATGACTCAAATTTGAATATGATAAGACTATTGAATAATAGTAATTTATATTCATGAGAGATAATGGTAACCGACCATCTGACGCAAGAAACCTGACAAATCTTACAAATAGGCCCTCCTGATGACAAACCCGACTAACTTACTGCACTCTACTGACCTTAACGTGAGGCCCGTATTTATAATCAGCTCTCAAGAGTGACAGCTAGTTTGAGTCCGTATTGGAAATGTCATTATAGAACAAAATGATTTGTCAAATCCATACTTAATATTGCTCTCAATCTTGAGATCGCTTTATAAATACGAGCCTAACGTGACCGAGCTAACAAACCCAACTAACCCACCCAAAACCATAGGTATATGGACTAGTACGTGTCCAGGTGCACTTAAAATACAAACTTTACCTAACATGTTGGAACCTATCTACGTATATTCAACAACATATTCACGAATATAATGTCATTTCATTAATGAAATACAAAAAGCCAAATGTGTCTCGATGCCAACTCCCGGCGCAGTTTGCGGAAGCAGAAGGATCTACTTGTCCACATTCCTGACTCACGACTTCCGCGTTTTGTTCTACGAAATACTTGCTGTAGTTGAATTAATTTAAGACTGAGTACTGCTCAGTTAAATGAACTTAAAAGTGGAAATTACTACCTGCGTCCGTTCCAAATGCGCAGGTTTCCATGGAAAAACATGGACCAGAACGGACTGCCAAGCGCTTTTCGTAAATATATGTCACCGTAATATTGCAAATACCGTTTAGTTATAATCTAACTTGCGAAAATGTAATCTGTCGAAAGTATTGTGAACCGCAACACACTGATTGCAATATAAAATAAAGATGGCAATCTCGCGTGTAGGGTTATAATCAAACGGTATTTGCAATATTACGGTGACAATGTACATTAATTATAATTGTAGGTATATTATTTCAAAAGTAAAACTGGCAGATAAAATAAACATTTTACTGTGACAAAAAATAGGGCAGAAAGTCTATAAATGAAAGTTTCCCATTTTATTTTTCTCTATAAAATGAAAAATAAAAAATGTTGCCTGTTCTCCTGTGCCGATAATTAGTTTGGACATCGCCGCGGCAGCTCCGTCACTTGCAACTCATAGCTTTTTATAAATTTTTACCACCAGTTTTGTTGGCGTCGAAGATGTTTGTAGTCCATTGAAGTTTTAGTTTTGGACGAGAAAAATATGGCCCTCGACTCTTACACGTCGACAAACTGTAAAAATAATCTGCCTGCCCATAAAAAACTCACTTTAGCTTTAAAATATTTAGAAGCGCTTAAAAATATTTAATTTCAGACTTGCGGATTAACTTGATAGAGCGCTTGTGCAATCATCTGTATCCAATCCGATGTACACCCATCCATATACGTATCTCATGGATTTTTTTTGGATATGTATTGGATACGGATAAGTGCGCAAACGCCGATAGGTTTCTTTCCCACACGTGAGTAACCTTTGATATTTAACAAAAAAAGAAAAACGAAAATGCCCAATGTATAATGTACATGAAAACTAAACTGTAAGGTTCAAGATTTTCACAGCAATGGTCAATCCAGTCGTCGCCACCAACTTGCTGCATGGAAAAGCCTATTAGTTACTCCGTTGAGTTTGTTGACAGAGCTCAAGAGCTGTTACTTTTTTCATAAATAAATTGCTGTTATGTACACAAATTAAACAAGGATAAACTTCATGAAACAATTAATAAAAGATCTAACAGCATTGTATCAACAAGGATTATTATTACAGATAAAGCTTGTTATAAGAAATAACATAGGTAAAAACTTCCTTAACACACTAGTAAGATTTGTTGGATTAGTATAGAAAGAAAGAAAGTAAGAAAGAAAAAGCATTTATTCGGTACCATAGATGTTACTAATTCGACAACTTAAAACAACAATAACCTGTCACTATAGCAATATACAGATCCATCTGGAATAACCCTCAAAATTTGTCAGTCGTGGAGGAACGACCTATGTTTAAGTCGTTTACGATCTACCTACCCCATTAGGGATAAAGGCGTGATTATAAATGTATGTATATATGTATCACTGTTCTATTCAAAACTTTGGCGAACTCCAAGCCCAAAACTACGAGAAAAACTATCAAAACATACAATTTTATTGATAAAAGTGGCCCTAAAAGGGTAAAGGTACTAAGGGTTAATTTCACCTCAAAACAATTTGGCGGTACATTTTTGACCGTAAGTGGAGTCTGTATTACGTTTTAATATGCGAGCAACTACTAGAATAGTTAGACAATTAAACCAGGGAACGGCAGTTAAACAGTCCTTAACTGCTGCTGTTTTACCCATAATATTATTAAAGCTCTGTAGTTTTATTATTGTTGTTCCTGTTGTTTGTGGAATTACAGATTTTGTTGGTAAAACATCGGAAACAGGTGAATAGTAATAAAAAACTGAAAAACATGACTCTAGTGCAGCTTTCTGCGATTTTCGGAATTTCTAAACTTAGGCCCGTATTTATAATCAGCTCTCAAGACAGCTACTTTGAGTTCGTATCAGAAATGTCATTTCAGTACAAAATGGTCTGTCAAATCCGTACTTAATATTGATCTCAATCTTGAGGTCGCTTTATAAATACGAGCCTTAATTTAATGAGTAGGTAGGTACTAGACAAAACTTCATACGAGTAAAATTCGAACCTGCGACCACGGTAACCCGTGATAACTTTACACTATAAACTGGATATCACATTACGATATGACTGCAGTATTGTATTTACAGAATAAATTCAATTCAAAATGATTTAACGTTTTTTTTATAAGAGTAGAAAAATAAACTACCTCTTAAGTATATGAATTCTTTTTCAGTTTCGTTATATCTATCTATCGCCTTTTCAATGGAGGCCTAATAATTTTATTTAAATATATTAAAATTTTTATTTGACCTAAAGATCACCTCTCCTATAACCTCGTCTGCCATACTTCAGATTATGAAATTACAGGCCTTTATGTCTCCCCCTGCGATAGATAAATTATTTTCAGAATATCTTCAAACTCATTTCAACACACAAAGAGACATCGTTATCCTCACAATTTCTAGAAAATACACTGTCAAGCATATTCTATTACTAAACGATCTTTTGGTTTAATGTTTGAATTTTGATATCATTTGATTCTGCAGATAACTAAAGTTTCATTAAAAGCTTACCCACAAGAATTTTACCAATCAAGACCTAATTTGAATCTATTTTATGTAAAAATAATCAATAAAACAATGCTGTACGCCTTTACAGATATCTCTCACTCAAAACACATAAAAATAACAAAATGAAGGAACAAAATGTTTATAGAATATTTTCCCAATCCTCTCTATACTTTCTAAACATGCAAAAAAAAAAAACAAATCTTAAAGTCTACCCAAAACCCTTGTACCAAATCCGATGCTTATTTCTTTTTATAAATATTTATAACAGCGTCCCAAGTCCACCTTCAAGTCGTATTGAGCGTAATGTTTGATCTACTGGATTTGCTCGGGCGATTCCGGTTGAGTTTGGAATTTACGCTAGAGTATGTTTAAACCCTACAAACACATACAAAAAATGCCTTATTCCAATAAACAAATACACACACTCCTTACCACATACAATAG
Source organism: Scrobipalpa atriplicella (assembly GCA_029255725.1). Classification (NCBI taxonomy): domain Eukaryota; kingdom Metazoa; phylum Arthropoda; class Insecta; order Lepidoptera; family Gelechiidae; genus Scrobipalpa; species Scrobipalpa atriplicella. The sequence continues at coordinate 17,389 of JARACY010000352.1, forward strand.
AGGGCATAGACATAGAATAGAGTTACAAAATACGGGGTGTAAGGGACAGCGTACCAGAAACCGAAAGCGGTTGCTCAGTCAACGGAACTGAACAACATTCACCTGGAAATTGTTTCAGGAAATGAAAAAAAAAAAACTTTCCCATACAAAATGACCACCTCGATCAGACAATTTGTAGCCGAAAATTTATTCGTATCCTGAAAGAATTTCCTGGTGAAAGCTATAATGGTAATTTTTCTTAAACTTATTTTCCTTCCTCTGTTCGCAACTTTTTTCTACTAAATTTTTGACCTGCGAAGCCGGGGCGGGCCATTAGTCTAGAATAATTTAATAAATATTATTAGGTATTCGTCCATTTGGAAACCACATTTTGTAAATCAATTTACCTAACAACTCACAATAAAAAAAAACCTAATTACTTCGCCAACAATTTTCATTATCATTTACCCTAACTCACTTGTCAGTCGCAAATGTGCACGTTAAAATTATTTTGCCAATTAAGTAAGACACCTCCCCTCCCCCTCCCAAGATCTTTATAATTTCTGGTAACCAGCTGATGGCTTAATAAGCTTTTAACATAACAAGGTAAATGTGTTTATGTAATGGCTTTCGTATAAATAGCCGAACCGGAAAATTTTGAGACTATAATTTAATAATTAGATGGAAATAATTACATAATACATTTATGTGAAATCTCATTACATACGCGCTGTATGATCCGATTCAAAACTGAAAGGGGGATATCTATTAACAAAACTCAACTGAATAAGTTGAAATATAAATAAAATATAATAAGTAAGCACTATTTTAAGATTACTACAATATTATAGTCACGCCATTATCCCTTACGGGGTAGGCAGACTATTCACAGGTTAGTAAAAAACGCCACATGTGACACACCTACGTGTTTTACAAATCGTCTTAAATTGGGAAGCTTCTCAAAATTTTTCATAATAAAACGTGGCTATATTACCGTTACCGCTGTGTCTACCCCGAAAGAAATCATAAGCGTGATATTATGTATATGTATGTGTGTGTCCCGGGCATGCTGTAAAAACCAGCTAAGGAATTCGAGGGTTTCTGTGTATTGCAATTTAGGAGATGGGCTGACAACCTGTCACTATAGCAATATACACAATCATCTGAAATAACCCTCAAAACTTATCAGACGTGGCGAAACGACCTTTGTTTAGGTCGTTTTTGCTCTGCCTACCCCATTAAGGATAAAGGCGTGATTTTATGTATGTATGTGTTGAAACCCTACATAACTTTCTGCAAGGCTGGTCAGGTAGAGCACACAATCCCACATGTTTTGTTCGTCCCTTAGGAAGGGCTGAATTACGAGGCCCTTAGTCTTACAGAGCTGTATAAATATAAAACAATACTTCTTTTGTCCGAACTTCATGCTCAGCTCGAATATACTGGATCTCAGAAATAAAATCTATGAAATTTTAATTAATTTATAAAATTTTAGAATATTTTAATAAATTCCGTAGAAAGACGAATCCTTGTCAAACAACTTTATTAGTTACTTTTGATATGGGCCTTTACATGTTAACAAGGCACAGGTGATTTTGTTTTAGTAATTAGTTTTCGATAATAGAAACTGAAATACAATTAAAATGTTTCGGTACGGACGGTCCATGTCTAAAAACGAAGCCTAGTAAAATTAATTGATAATTTTGTGGTGAACCATATCAATAAATAGGACAGTTTTAAAACAACTTCCATGCTGGGCTGGGAGTGATAGAAAAACATAGAATGTGCCAGCTGCATCTCCTCCCGGGCATGCTGTAAAAATCAGCTAAGGGAATTGAGGGTTTCAGTGTATTGCAATTTAGGCGATGAGCTGACAACCCGTCACTATAGCAATATACATAATCATCATCTGTATTAGCCCTCGAAACTTGTCAGACGTGGCGGAACAACCTATGTTTAGGTCGTTTTTGCTTTGCCTACCCCATTAGTGATAAAGGCGTGATTTTATGTATGTATGTATGTATGTATGTTTTAAAACAAAAAGGACTCTACTAATTGGATACCAGAGGTATACCTCATTTTAGTACCTAATACTTGGGTTCTATATACAGCTTATAACTGAATTTCTCCTTCTCGTTATTTTTAACATTGTTCAAGTCCTATTCCCGTAGGTAGTTGTTCACATTACAGATTATATAGTTCATTACGTCTGGATTCCTATATCCGAAGAAGGTTGCAACTGACTCAATTCGATCAACATAACTGCATTCCAACTATCAAACAAAATACGAGTACTAACTGATTTACCCCTTCCCCGTATCAACAATTGTAGCTTGTCGAAGTCCTATTCCCGTAGTTATTCACATTACAGATTATATCGTTCATTACGTCTGGATGCCTAAATCCGAAGAGGGCTGCAAATGACTCAATTCAATCACTATAACTGCATTCCAGCTGTCAAACAAAATACTCAACTATCAAACAGAGTACTAACTGATTTCCTTCTCCTCGTACCAACAATTGTAACTTGTCGAAGTCCTATTCCCGTAGTTATTCACATTACAGATTCTATCGTTCATTACGTCTGGATTCCTTAATCCGAAGAGGGCTGCAACTGACTCAATTCAATCACTATAACTGCATTCCAACTGTCAAACAAAATACTCAACTATCAAACTGAGTACTAACTGATTTCCTCCTCCTCGTACCAACAATTGTAACTTGTCGAAGTCCTATTCCCGTAGTTATTCACATTACAGATTCTATCGTTCATTACGTCTGGATTCCTATATCCGGAGAGGGCTGCAACTGACTCAATTTGATCACCATAACTGCATTCCAACTGTCGCCCAGTAACCGCGGCCCGTTCGCCATCCAAGTCACGGACATGGGTGGAGCCCAAGTGAAAACTATGATTACTGAAAATCAGTAAATAAGCTAAAATGAGTAAGTTTTATGTTATGTACCTTTTTTAGGTAGTACTTACCTTACTTACCAAGATTTATTTTGTAACGGTTTTAAAACATCCGGCAGTGGGTGAATGTGGGCTGAAAATAATAATGATGATGAAAAATATTTGAAAATCATGCATAAGCTTACAACTGCATCCCCACAACAATGCATCCTAGCTGAAACATCCTATAAAAAAATAAACAACGTACAGAATAGAAAAGTACAGCAGCTTTCCGCTAGCAAAGCAACCCCAATCCATCCAAGACTGCGGACCGAGTTCACTAAGAGGTGTTTGTATTGAAATTGATTTATGTAAATTTTGTGGGCGAAGACGCGTCGCCCGCCAGACTTGGTGTCCGGATCGTTAAAACGAATGCACAGATAATAATACATTTTGTAGTTCACTCGTTAGGCGCGCATACAACACTATATGATCGTTTGCAGAAGTTACTGAATGAAAACTGCAAAGTTATCAGTTATAAAAACCTGCAGAATGTAATTGAAATAGTATTGTTGTTGATCTAGATAAAGTTCCATCTAGTTCTAGTCTACCAACTAAAAAACTGAATGAAGCCAATATTACTGCTTTCTGTATATTGCGTATATTTCGGGGTTTTTACGGTTGTTCTCGTCTGACAGGTTGTGCTTTCACTTGTGAAGATTTATCTCAATGTTTTGAAGCATCACAAAAGGTTTGTTTTCTATATTACAAAACGACGAGATGAGTTGTCTGGCCTCAGACATGCTATCTGCAACGACTTCTACCATCATCGCATAAGTAATTTGTATTCATTTCTTGTATCGATAGATTTAATTTCCAATACAGGGTGAATCCAAGTGGGGGCTACGATTATAGAACAGTGTGATCGTATTTTTCGTAGCCCTTGAAAACCCGAAGTCCCTTGGGTCGGCAGTCCCACAGGGCCCTATCCAGCTGTAGACATCGGTCGATTAAACGGTCAAATTAGTACAGGGGTCCGACAGCTGTGCCCGATCATATTTCAGTATGGGGACAGCGTCGCAAAGTTATGGCACGGTGGAAAACCGGTGGGTGGTGTACATTGAATTGGGAGGAGATGGATTTAGATTTTGGATAAGAATGTTGACAAATTTCAGATAAAAATCATTAGTAGCGTCTTAGAATCTGTTGTTTGAATTACAACTTCCAACTTCAAAAAGAGCAATGAAACAAATCCATTCAAAATTAAAATAAAACTCACCATTAGAGCCTCAGGTGTGACGATACAAAACAGTCGGATAATACAGCTATTTGTGTTATTGAAAACTGTATAATGTTAGACAGTGACAAATTGACTACGCCATCGAGAACAAATGAAACAGATGTTTTGTTGTAAGACTTCAATTATTGAAATAATTTATTTACAAATGGAATAGGTACCAGAGATGTTTCAAAATTGATGGCATCTCTCCTCATAATAATTTTCAGCTATATTCACATTGCAAGCTACATTGTTTTAAAACTAATTGGTATTTAAATTTATTTTGGTTTATTTTAGATTTTACTCTAGCTAATCTAGAGTCGACTATGGAACAGCCTGAAGAAGCCTGTTCAATCTATCTATATTGTTTTAATGTTTCGAAATTTATGTATAAAAAAATCTATGTTTAAATTATGATATAAACTACGAGTAGGACAGATAAAAAGTTGACAGCGTTTAAAAATGTTTAAAGTTTGATTTTCTACAATTTGGAACTGCTTATTGTAACAGATGTCTACAAGCCACGAAGCAACCCATGTAATAAATCGCTTGTAGGAACTTTCAACCTTCTAGCACTTAATAGTGATGAAAATCCATTGAAATAGCTCATGAAAGTATTAAAGTAGCATCTAGCACCGATAGTGGACGATTAAAGTGCTTGAGTTACGATCCTACCAAAGGCATTGCCCTGCTTAAGCTGGCCACTCCCAGATTGGAGTTCAAACATTTTCCACTGCATACTGCTATCGATAAATTTTGTTCAATTGCTTTCCGTATGGGTAGGTTTTTGCGTTTGTTTTTTAGCATTCCCAGTTTTTTTAAACGCTTTCAATCCAAATTTTGATTTGCAGGAAGTGGTTTTACTCTCTCTTTCTTTGCTTTGCTAAAGTGGTTTTGAGTTTTCACAATTGGGTACTTGACTGGGTAGCTTAAAAAATTCAAAACGTTTATACTTAAGGGTCTATGTGCTCGCGGCAACTGTCCCTTTCAAACCAATGACAGAATGCGCGCTCTGTCCTTTTCTAGCATGGGGCTGTTTCAAGCCGATTTCATATATTTTTGCATATATCTCAATGTATACAAAAAGTATTGAAAAACAGAGTTGATTATGATGTTCTTCATAATTATACGGTGATTTTGATATAACATTTGCTGTTTCTAAGCTCATAGAAATGTCACAGTTGTTCAAATTCGGCATTGAGACGCCAGATTTTCATGATATTTCTGATGATTTCCTGGTGTAATCATAGTATTTTTAGATTATATCTATGAATCTAGTTGTTCTCCATATTTTAGAGAAGCTAACCATATATAGATTTATTGAAAATTCAACTATTAACTATACTAACAAAGTCAAATGCTGGACCGTGTTTAGCCCGATTTAGAGTACTTCCCTCCTTAAAACTGATGGCTAAAAATATTGTGGATTTCATTCATCATTTAAAAAATAAATGCACATTTCGATTTTAACAATCGAATTAAAAGTATATAAGTTATTGATTGATTAGTCAATATTTACCAAAATGTGACGTCATAATTTACTATTTTCATACAAAAAAGCGTTTTTGACATTTCATAAAAAGTTGCTGATTTGACTAGTTGGAAAGTAGCCAATTACGTGCCGGGCTATCAATTTTACATCTGCACTGGTAGCAAATCTGAATTCAGTTTTAATGTCTGTTTTAGTTCATTTCATATACCTAATAATAACCAGTGAAAAAGAAAGAAGAAATCAATTGCTTAAATTAATTTTCTAGCAGAATTTGAATATCACTAGGGCTAATATCTCCGATTTGACAGCTTCTTTTCTTTTCTTCAGAATATTGAAATCCAAATTTCTCAACGTCAACTTTTAAAGGTTCGCAAACTACAGAAGCCTAAGTAATGAAGACGTCTGGACCGTTTATAGTTCCAAATTTTATTCGGCTATATTTTTGCTATTCATTTTGATGATGATTTGCCAAGAGATGAAATAAAAGCTTTGTTAGCCACTGCAAAAAGGTAAAACGGTTTTATTTGAATAGAGATTTTGTTGAACGCTAATGAATATGTATCTATTTCATAGGCCAAGTTTTTTTCGACAAAACATACTGTTCTAAATAATATTTACATTTTGTTAAGAAGCACATGTTTCATGATGATAAAATGCCATTTGTGGCTCCGATTTATGTGTTCAGGTGGAGATATAAGGAACTATAAGGAGGAACTTTAAAATATACAGTCATAATCTTCAGTACTTCCACTTAGGATTACTGACCCAAAACAACAGAAAACCTTAAGTAGCACATAGCACTTTCCTAAAAACCTCAAGAACCTTTTTTCTTAACGAGAAAAGAAAGGTCCCTAGCGTTAACTTTTTAAGCTCAGAGTGTTATGATAAGTTTCACCATCAAGTGTCTCTTTGACCTTCCCTAACCTTAGGGTTGGAGCAGACTTGTCGACAAAAAAGGTATCGTTTTTTTTTTTGCCGGTGTGTGGGATACTACATAATAGGGATTTTTAGTATTTTGCACGAACTTTCTCCTTCGTGGGCCTTTAAAACCTTCTTTCACGTATTTACCTATCTTTTACCTATGTTTCTTGGGGATAATTGGTCATTTCCATAGGTCACCTCCCTTTGACTTTCAAACAGATATAACGTGTTTTATGCCATTAAGGCTTTTGACATCAACCCACAGTACTTCTATTCAGAGTCACGAGATTTGAAAAATACAAAAAATATTAATCTCTCTGTACCAGCCCCAACGTATCATATTCCCGCTTCTCCGCAATGGCCTTTATGTTTTTATTCCATTACGCGCCCACCGCCCGCCCATTGCCCGCTACTCGGTTTATACGCTTGGTCGTCGTTAAGCCAACTTATTGCCATAGGTAATGCTGCAAAACTTACTTTTATCTAAGAATCCTTTTTGTTTCTCTCTATTTGTTTTTCTTGGTTTTTTTTTTATAAACACAGGTAGGTATTTAATTACGTACTTGTAGATTCTAGGTAAATTTTGAAAGACATAGATTATGGTCTGCCTCAAGAACGATTTAAAAGACAATGTTAAAAAATATTATATACCCAGATTCTCCTTCTAATATTCTACACTTCAGATAGCCAAAGAGTGCAACTGATAGGTATGCGTCTGTTAATTATGTGCCTTTAGCATAAAAAAAACTGTGCTATGACAAGTAATGAAAATAGCCTGAGAGATCTTCCAAACAAAACCAAATTAAAAACACCAGACTCACCAACATCATCAAATTAACAATCACTTTTAACATTTTATCAAAAAGTCATACAAAACACCTGGCTGAATGTTGATTAATGAATGGATTTGATCCCAGCTGCATAGTTTTTAATATCTGTAATGAAAGCTGCAAATATGATGCGAGGGTGCATACACCGGCTGAGGCGCTAAGCTTCGGGATAGCGCAGGGTGGCATCCAGCGATTTGAAAAAAAAAAGAGTGTGTGACATTCTAAAGGAAGTAAATGTATCCAGAAAAATTAAGTTAATTTTCGAGGTAGGGAAATCAATCGTGAATATTATCCATAATAATCGTCTCACGCAAAAACATCACATAAATCATCTAAATACAGCTGCAGTGCCATGTAATGACCAATAGTTATTCTGAAAATCAGGTTTAGTTGCATTCTTTGTTTTATTTTACACAGTTTACATCAAATTTCCATGGGATTTAGCGTGAGCTCTAAGTTATTGAAGTAAACAGTCCGCATGAATGAGCAGAACGAGAAAATTCTAATGCTGAATTTGAACTAGAACATGGGTCGAAATTGGAAAAAAAGTTCCTCTATGACTTCAATAACTCGAAAGTTGTGCAGTTTCATGGGTAAAATTAACCGCTTTTCCGCTCTCACCCTATCAGCTACCTTAGCTTCATTTCCAAGCAACACCGCCGTCGCCAGTGCATTAGTAAATTACTCACGTAGCCATACTCTTCAAACTTCGAGTTTGTCGCGAGATTTTACACCAAGCTCTAACTAATTTGTTTAATTACCAACCGACCGAGGATTCAGGGATTCAGTTTGTTATTTATGGACCGGCGTGATTCAATTTTGGACGCAATTCTGCCTGATGAAGGATGGAAAAACTTGTTACGATGGCGTCTGAATTATGAACGCTTTGTGATGAAGAAATCTTTAAAGCGCTGGTGAAAGTGATCATTTATTAATTCTCGTAGTTCTGAAACGTGTCTGCATAAGTATATTGAAAAACTTTGATGTAATTTTGTTATTCAAAACATAACTTTCCCAAACTGTCAAGAAGAAATTCTTAGGAAATGAAAAATTTCCAAATTTCCATGCAAAATGACCACCTTGGTCAGATTTTTTTATGGAAAAGCCAGAATGTTTTTCAGTTTCTGAAAGAATTTCCTGCCAATAGTTATTCAGTTTCATTGACTGAACCCCTTTCTGTTTTCGGTACGCTATTCATTACACCCGGTATAAATGAAACATTGGTAATGTTATTTTGTTATAACGTTATAAGTAATTAGGATTACATTACGTAGAAGCGAGCAAAACTGAGTTTCACATAATAAAAATCCTCCTTAGATTACGCGGTGCGAAATTATTTGCCTTACTATAGTCAAGTGTATCTCTTACAATGTTCAAGCTGTCTGTATTTCAGGGTTTCGGTATGGTCTTGTTAAGATTTACACAATATATTATATGCCACATACCATCAAAACACAATAACACACCTAAACAAGCCAGACGGGACTCTATAAAAATTTCACTATTTCCCGTTATGGCCAGACAAGTTCTCTCATAAATAAAGTTGTGAGGGTCCTCGAACGCGCTCAGACGCGACAAGATGTCGGCTTTGACAACTCCAATGCGGGCTGCATTGTAGCTCAGGATTTATAGCTATCGGTTCTGCAATACTAGATGATTTTTGTATCACAATTTATTAGATTTAGGCTCGTGAGTTTTGTAACAGGGCCTAAAAATCGAGTACATCATAAAAAAATAGAATTTTTCCTCAATAATATCAAGTTTGTCTTATATAATATGCCGTCAAATTATCCAGATCATGTTCAAAAATAATAAGTTCATTTTCTGAAATATCCAGTTCGTTGTCGAAAATAATGAGTAGGTACATCTTCCAAAACATCGAGTTTATCCTCCAAAATATGAAAATTATCCTGCAAAATATTTAGTTATAAACTTTCTAATTTTGTGGGAAACGAACCTACGACTTTCCGGATCAGATGTTTCCAATAACATTAAAATAACTTTATGAATTATTTCAATACACAATTTTATTATTCCATTGGCACAATTTTCTTTACTGTTATCGACAACTTTATTCTCTTTTCAATTTCTCCTATCATTACTGGTAAAGTTAAAAGTCCAGACCAATTAAATAGGACTTTGTCATCGCACAGGAAATTGGCTTCATTACTTGGCAGTAGTTTTTAATTAAAACATAGTTCGTTTCTTTCTGGAAAGTGACGGTTTGTAATTAATTTTAATATCAAAAGTCGAAATTGCACTTTGATGTTAATTTGAGTTTCATTCCTGCAAAGAGGTTGCCAAGAAATTGTTGAAGGAAATAGCGATGTGGTGCTTTAATAAAAAGTTCCAAAGAATTTTTCTTTTAAGGTTTGGTCATCTTCAACTTTTGATTTCCATTCACGCCTTATTAAAATGTCTTCAAACTATTAATTCATGTTTTTTTACTGGAATTGGTATAACATGCTCAAGAATTTAGAACAAAACACAATAAATCAATCATATGAATCTGTCAACGCAGTATGATTAAAGGATATTTTTTCAAGCAGGATAGTTTATTTTAGATAAAACACAATAATGTAAACCAAACAGTAACAGATCTTTTTCCGATAGACAGAAGATCTTCTCTTACAAGAAAACATTATCCCGCGTAATGACTATCTTAGCGATAAATAGCCCGTGATATAACCTGTCGAAGATTGATACATCAAAGCCCGTGACAAATAACACCTGCCTGATAGATATCGGGAAAATATTATGAGTCATTGGCGACTTCCGTCTTGCTTCAAGATATCGCAGAGACGAACTTGGAAGATACTATTGAGTCGATAATAAAGACGAATCATCCGGTTCTCGTCTGTAAAGTCATAAGCTTGGATAGATCGTGGAAAAATATTATTGCTGGGTAAAAATAATTTATAGTTTGTATTTTCTCCAATAAGGTACGTTACAAAAGATATGATATAGTGCGTTTGGCAGAGTACTGGTCAAAATTAATGCCTAAACGATCGACACAACAAGAAGAAGTAGTGAGATATCATAGGCAAGATTGTTTGTTTTTCTTCTTCCGCTTGACAGCTTTGCTCTTATGTGACTCTATCATTGGTCAGTTGTTTGATTTTGTTCACCTACCCAAAAAACAAGACAGGACCAAAATACAAAAGATTCTCTTTGGAACATAAACATTTATCAGCCTGATTACGTGCCTGTGTTTCTCACTACCAGTGCTTAGGCGGTACCTAATCACTGGCAGGTAATTCTGCCCGCGGCTCACTGATTGGATATCGATCCGGGCCTGCCTTAAGGATAGTTCTGTCATTGATAGCTACTAAAAATAAATGGCGTCTGGCCGCGCCAATGTTGGTACTGGCTTTTCGTGGATGGAGAGCTTGTAACGGTGACGAGAGGGTGATTAATTTATGTCTAGAATATGAGAAAACACAAATCAAAAATTTTAACCGCAGACAGGATTAGAATTTTTATTGTTATTACTTTTAAAATTTTCACAACATGAAAATATACTTCATAGTTGCCAAAGACCTTGTGTCATTTATAGTGTTTTAACAAATATTGAAGGTTAGGTTACTTTCAAACAGCAATTTTTATGACATTGTAATTTTAAAGCGTCAAGCAGTGGACTGATGCATTCTAATGACGATGTTGAAAGCGTCAATAACGAGCGTTCCATCCTGTATTTCTATCACCTTGCATGTTTAGACATTGTTCGTAAAAAGTTTATAACTCTACTCTGATTTTACGCGCCTATTAGCATCACGGTCTCTTGAACTACAGCCCCACTTACAACTTGGACGTCTTGCAAATGTAGACGAGGGATTTCGAGCAATTGTCTTGAAGTGTATGTCCTAGACGTGGAGAAGTGACAGAGAAGAATATGTAATAAGTTGGATCGTCCTTTGCACTTTGTAAAGTCAGAGGAAGAGAAAAATGCACTGGAAAGTTATGAACATGTAGCAACGAATAGATTAATAATTGTCAGAAAAGAAAAATGTAAGGGGACTTGTAGTAGGATGTAGACGTTCTTAGAACAGTACTGTCACGTAAGGTATTTATTAAGCAAAATCTGTTGTCATTTTGTAAGGTTTAAAGATATTTATTATTCTCATAAAAGACAATATTGCCACTTACACGAGAATTAAACTTAAAGTAAGTATAAACTTTCCATCGTTCACTCACAATCAAAAAATTAAAACTAAAACTTAATTTGCTAGGTAATTTTTTAATTTTAAATTAAAATTTGTAGAGGGATAAAATAGAAATTCTTTATTTGTTATTGCTTATTATGAACGTCACTTGATTGACGATAGAAGATGATGGTAGTTGACACTTCATTAAGTAAGCGGGCTTTGCACAAAAATCTCCTATTTATTCGTCAAAACAATAATAGAGATTAGATTTGACATGAGGGTTCGGCCACTGCGACCTGTACAGATCTATATTGAAGCTACAATATGGCTTGCTTCTGTACCCGTCCAAGATTATTGTCGGCCTAATTACTTGTCAAAGACTATTGAACCATTAATGCCTATGAGCGTTTTCCTCTCAGATGCACATCACACATCACAGCTGGCTAGCGGGGACAATGAATTTCATACTCGGAGCCTCCAACGGGACTGAGTTAGATGTACTCGAATTAGCCCCTTGTAGCGGGTAATAGATGATGTGGATCAAGTTACAAGCGAGATGGTGATGTAATGAGGTTGACCAGAACTCTTCTGGAGAACACAGAGTTTTTGGGAGTAATATGCATGTGAGATTTTATGATTTATTACGTTTTTTTTAAGACTTAAAATTGATTAATGTTTTTTATACTTTTTTCTATACCTAAAGAAAATATCTTTTAACGACAAGGTCTTCCACTTGAAGTTGGTATTTGACAACACCTCAGATTTTATTTACTAACGACTGCTTCCTGAAGTGATATATAGCACTCATATCTAGGGTAAGACAAAACAGGAAATCAATAAATAGGTAGCTAGGGCAAATAGCATAACCTCGATGCTACTGATCTGATAATAGAGTGATGCCACTCATCCACTTAGCGTCCGCGGTTATCCAGGCTTGACCTAGAAACACATCAACGTAATGCAAATAACTTGTTTACAGTAATTTAAATGGCTGATTAGTTGAATTAACTTAGTATAAGGGGTTAAAAACTGAGAACTAAATGGCGCCACTGTTGAGTGTTCCTTTTTCCTGTGATTGGTCAGTAATCTGTCAATATCAATGTCAGTTTTGTGTCTTCTCATTGGTCTCTTTTGGAACTACTATAACTCAAATTATTTCTTCTTATTTATTAAATCTTCTCACTTATTCCACACTTCCAATCCCGTTATATACTGTACAGGTATAGAGTGACCATCGTCCAGGCGTCCAAATTTCTAAAGCACCAAATATTTCTACTTAAATCACTGTCTTCAATCAATCTTCTCACTTATCCCACACTTCCAACCCCGTTATACACTGGACAGGAATAGCACGTCCCAGCGCCGCCCGAGTGACCATCGTCCAGGCGTGCTCCTTTGCCTAAAGCACCAAATATTTCTACTTAAATCACTGTCTTCAATCAATCTTCTCACTTATCCCACACTTCCAACCCCGTTATACACTGGACAGGAATAGCACGTCCCAACGCCGCCCGAGTGACCATCGTCCAGGCGTGCACCTTTGCCTGACCGCGCGTGCGTGAAGCATGTAATGACATTTTACACGTTTATGTCGCATCTAATTCTGCCACCTAGTCTTTGGTAAAAAATGTAGGTCGTTTTTATTTTGCGGCGTTTTACAGCAGATTGATTATAAGTAGCAACAATAGGATATTATGTATTTGTACCTCCAGACGCTACATTTTGCTTCGCTTCTATATTTGCGAACGGTTTTGTACATGAAAAATGATCCTGGGGCCCGATCGCGCTATTTCGGAACGTATTTACCGAAACCGAATTGTTATCGTAAATGGTACGTTGGGCACATTCCGTATCGCACTAATCATTCTAACGTTAACGATCCAACTCTAGTTTGACAGATACGTTGGTGAACGATCGATCGAGCTGAACGAACGTTTCACTGAAATTATGATATCGCGCAATTTTTTGACAGCGGTTCAAACCGAAAACGTTCCGTTGGCAACTGTCAAATGAACGACATTATCGCTCATTCGAACAAGTTCGTGTGGAGTAACTTTTGCTAGCGAACGTTGGTGTAAATTATCAACAAAAATCTCAAAAATGCTTGCTGTGTACTTGGATGTACTTGAATTAGCCTACGAAGTGGATGTGGCTGATGAAAGGGCGGCCACTCGGCGGCAAAACCATCTTCTGCGACAGGCGTAGGTATATGAATATAAGCGATACAAAATTCCGCAAGGGGTACCGCTTGTCGAAGGAATTGTTTTTGGATTTGGTCGAGGAATTACGACCCCACATTATCCTTTCTAATTTAACGAGTAAGTACTTGCTTAGGTGCCCTATTTAATTGAATAATATTCGATGAAATAAATAGGTTTAATCTGTATTTTTATTATCCTTATTATCTTATTGTTACAGGAGATTCAGGATATCCCTTAAGAGCTACTCTCATGACACCTATCCTCAATACTGTGCCCGGGTCCCCTGAGGCCTATTACACGGAGCTCCATGTAACAGCACGATGTGCAGTGGAGCGATGCATAGGAGTAGCGAAGTCTACCGAGGGCCAAGTCTATATGGGCCTCAGCAAAGTCCACCAGAAGCTCGTTCTGGCGTCTTCTTTCTGAACTCATGCTCATGGTCTACAACAAACAACACGAAATATAGAAACCGCATATCTATCATAGCATGGCTGTGTTTATTGTTGAAAGTAAAGTATCCCAAAAATATGAACTTACTGCGCACTTATTATTCTTCGAACGAATCCACTCAAATTTTATGCTCTGAATGTGCTTGAAACACTAATAATTACTCATGTAAAGTAGTAAACAATACAAAAGGCAAGGAACTTCAGCTCTCAACTTCAACTTCGAGCAAACGCAAAGCAAAGCAAACGAAACGATATTATTTTTTTATTCTCTTATTTTGCTTGGCTACTAGACCTTTAAGACTCTGGATGGATGGATGGATCAAATTTCAGAAAAACCGGTACAAATATCACCTAGTATTGCTTGATACTCATTCACAACTCTAAACCACAGATAACATATACTGAACGATTCTACTTTGGCAACGATTCGGTAACGTTAACGATACATTCGCTCAGATCTGTTAGCGCGATACGGATTTTCACATCAACCGAACCAAAAACGAATCGTAAACGAAACGTAATCGTTCGAACGTTTGAGCCGTTGTAAATAGCGCGATCGGACCCCAGATGTGCTAAATGTCTCCTTTACCAAATAAGCATACTATATGAAGAATGTTTATAAAAGTTTACCCTTCATTTTGACAAAAATACTCTTTATTAAAGGAAATTTTATAACATTTAATTTTTGCTAAGTTAATAGGAAATTTCCGATACTAATAACCCGAGAAACGGCACGTGCAAGCTTGTAAGGATTTATCCTGTTATTTTTATTTTTCACAATTTATTTTTGTAATTATCTTTACAAAGATAGCTATCAAGCGTAATGATTGTTTAATTGCGGAAAGAGTACATTTCATAGCAAAAATAAATGATAAATACACGTGCTTCAACCCAACTAATAATTATTATATCGATCAGGTTTTATAAGTTGTGTGAGTTTTTTGCGAAACTTATCGAAACGAAGAGCGACATCTAACATATTCAGTTAATTCAATCTACTATCGGTTACCCAGTGAAAAAAAGAAGGTAAGTATTATAATCATCGAATGAAGAGAACAAAAAAATGCCAATGATGGAAAGGTTCTCTTCCACAAACTAGTTTACTACATACTATTTATCTGCGTAATCCCATTTTCCTGCTGAATTACTTACCTATCCAGACGTTTCATACAAACATCATCCATCTTGTTTCATTTTTTGCCGGGCTCCTCCAACGTTCGTCAAAGTGCAATATCATCAAATCACTGTAAAAGAAGTTCCATGATTTGACCGGGGAGGGGGTGAAATATTACAACGCAGAGGTTCGGTACTGAGGGACGAGTTGGGACGGGATTGTGAGGCAGGGAAAGCTATGATTAGATAGAGCTATAAAAGACAAACAGTTATTTAAAATCTATTGACAGAGTCACTGTTGCGTCACGTCCTTATAGATCAACTAAGAAACTACGCAAGTCCCTAGGGGAAAGTGCAATAAATCTGGCTGATGGACTGTATTCTGTACTGGTTTGAATACTTATTTTAAAATGATGTTGAACACCTTTATATCGTTATAATCTTCCATTCCTTAGTACCCTACTTATAACTCGTATCCTGGGGACCCTAATGATTTCAGAATGCTTTCGCATGATTCAAAACCATTCTATAGATGCCTTAGATCTCTTAGATTAGACAATTAATTCAGTAAAGAAGAAGCCTGACAATAAAGAAACAGGGAAAATAGTATAGTGATTAACATAAAAATCTATAGGTATATCAGTGTGAAAAGTGCCTTAAGAAAACTCAAATCCAAAGCTAAATCTGAAAACCTTACAACATCAAAAACAAATCCTGCAATTTTAAAAATAAAATCACGCGTCTCAGCTTCTAACACAAAGCGTATCACTGTAACATCGTTTTCCTGAAAGCTCGCAGTGTGCTACGACCCTAATGAGTTTAGCGGTGGGATCTTGCAGAGTCACTCACGGCGTATTTCATGGTACGTCGACTCAACAAATGATATTGTCGGAAATATGATTTGAGAACGTAACAAATGTATTATGTGTTGCAAATTCTGAAAGGAACGTATGCTTAGCCCTGTTGGACAGCCATCTCAGTAATGGAAATTTTGTATCCTAAAAAGAAAATGTATTTGCGAGTATTTTTTACGATTCGCGTGATATGAATACCTGGATCAAATTATTGCTATATACAAATGAGAGAATATGCTCATCTCAGCTCATAATGTCCTTTTCTCAAAATGCTTTAGTTTGCTTGTGCAAGGACACTCTTAAAAACAATTTCAAAAATGTTGTTCACAGAGTACCTAACACGGTGTCTGCAGAGTGATCCTTCTTCACATTAGGTATTCTGTGGTAGAAGTAAAAAAAATATTCAATTTTTTGTTAGACTTAGTTCATAGATAGTAATAAAAACTTTCACCAAGTATTAAAAAAACTAAAGATCGCTGGGTTACAAGATTCTAGAGTTTTAATAAAACCATTACATAAAGGTAGAAAAATGCGAGTTAATTTAAAAAAGATAAGGCGAGAGGATTCTTCCAACGGTGGACAAGAAAAACTCTATTATCTCGAGTAAGTGACACAACTAAGACATTTAAGAAATAAAGAGGCTTTATAGAGATTATTTTGAAAATAGAAATGTTGACTCCAAATATAAAAGGACATAATTTAAATATAAATAGGTACAATATAATGAATAATACGTTAATCTTTGTCGTCAGGTACTTAAAATGCTTTGTTAGTTTGAAATAAATAATTTTATGCAATCGAGCTGAAGCTCTTTTATTGGAAGTATTTAAAAAATATTATCGAGTTTATTAATTTCAAAGAGATTTATATAAACCTCTACGATAATGTTTGTTATTACTTCAATCTTTTTGGCTACCCGTAATATTAAAGCTTGTAATCTAAAGAAATAAGCCACAGAAATAATAAAATAGAGTTGATTTTGATGTAAACAGTACCAGATCCTTCGAGTACAAGCAGACTGTGCAAATAAACTTACCTGTCAGTTCCTCCGGGGATTGTCTTGTAGTCCTGGACCTCCATGTCTCCCATGTACTGCGAAAAATCTGCGGACAAAGATACCTATTTAATTTTAATTCAATGTAAGTTCAACTGACTAGGGTTATCGAAAAATACTAATAGAGGATGTTTTCTTCTTTTATCTAGTAGGTTCCTTTGATTTACCGTAGTATAAGATATTTTTAACAGCCTAATTGGGCCTCATAATATTGACTGTGTAACGACCACTATATTAAAGACAGCGACCAGAGCTTTACGTGCGCTCCGAAGCAAGGAATTTTCTTTCTCGACAGTAGAAGTTGTAGGGAATCGGTTATCGTATAACCTATTTTTTAACAAATGGCGGAAGCATTTGCACTTTAGATACATTTCCATTACTATAAGCTGATTTTGTACAAATAAGAAGTAAGGAGAAACAAAGTAATTTTATTCAATATTTCAATATTTCGTTCTACAGGGTGTAACAGAACAGAATGGGTATATGCATCGAGAAATGTGTGAATCTACCCATGAAACTGAACAAGTTTCCCTAAGAAACATAGGTCGAAATACGTAAAAAACAATTTGTCTTCCCATACTAAATGCGCTATCAGCTGATGCATTTTGTATGGACGGTAATTTTTTTTTTTCATTTTTCGACCTACGTTCCTTAGGGAAAGTTGTTCAGTTTCATGGGTAGATTCACACATTTCTCGATGCATATACCCTTTATGTTACACGTTGTATACCAATCTAAACAATATTATTCCCGTCAGACATCTCTAAGTCAATTATTTTCCCGGCAAATATGCCTAAGCGGTAGCGACTGTCTGCAACATCCACGACAATTAGACTATAAGAAAATTAAGTGTGAATGTAAAATAAATCTAAACTTATAAAATCGTTTGTCCTTACTGACTGACTGACTGACTGACTGACTGATTCATCAACGTAGAGCCTAAACTACTAAAGCTAGAATCATGAAACTTAGAGAACAAGTTTCTTCTATAACGTAACCTCACACTAAGAAAGGATTTTCGGATTTTCCCCCCCTAAACGGGTAAAAAGGGGGGTTAAAGTTTGTATGAAAGTCCGTCAATTTTGAAGGTAGGATCTTCAAATTTTGTATTTAGGCTAAGAATTAAAAAATAATTAATACGTGTTTCAGCATTTTTGTATTTTTCACCCCTAAGAGGGTTAAATAGGGGATGGAAGTTTGTATGGAAATTCCGTCAATTTTGATGAGAGGATCTTCCAATTTTGTTTTTAGGCTAATAATTAAAAAATAATGAACACGTGTTTCAGCGTTTTTGTATTTTCCACCCTTAAGGGGGTTAAATAGGGGATGAAAGTTTGTATTGAAATTCCGTCAATTTTAAAGGTAGGATCAGCGCGGGAACTCAATCCCACGGGAAAACTCTTAGCTGCGGGTGAAACCGCGGGGCGGAAAGCTAGTAAAGAATACAAAACAAATGGTTTCTGGAAAATTCCATATACTCTTGGCAGGTTAATCGATTCAACACTCTTTCTATAAAATTTGTATTATCAGATTTCCACACGCTGTTTCACCCGAATTAAATGAAGATTTTAGCGCGGTGAAAAGTAATAATATCTAATCATATTCTAGAACCAAACCTATATTTTGTGTGCCAAGTTAAATCTCGATCTGTTTTGTGATTAAAGCGTTATTGAGCAACAAATTTTCAAACATTCAAATATCCAAACTTTGCATCAAAAGTTCTTTAATATTTTTTATAGACTACAATTTTACAGCCATAGGCGGTAAGACTATGACGATTTCAAAGGCATACAGACAAAGACGTACTTTGTCTTTATTTGTCCTAATCTAACCAAAGACAATATCTCTGTACAAATCAGGGAATTTCTATCGGACGAACGGCGAATTATTAATAACAAAACGATTTTCGACTTCGCCTGCACCCCTTGGTGAAATCTACGCGATTTAGTATTCGAAACACGACATTCTCCCCTCCGCATGGGGTAAGGAAAGCAGCGGACAGACAAACATCCACAACTTTTTGTGGTAAGTATATTGTTGTTTTTGGTGGGCATTTATTGATGTGTATACCTGATATACCTCAAAAGATAGTGACCCCGCCTGCTAAGTTAAAAATCATGGATTTTATTCCACTGACCATTGAAATAATATGTACAGTGCCTATACCAAAAGCAGACTGGTGTCGTACCACGAGGTTGAATGAGTCAATAACATCATTTATTTATTTATTTAACAATTTATTGTACACACTAAAGAACATAAAATACAAACAAAAAAGAAACAAGACACAACAGGCACTGCTTAAATCTATAAAGAAATTTCTTACAGCAGACCTACAGAAGTGAGATTTGATGCCGAGAAGCGGATATAACGTGCACAATATTAATTCATCATCTGACCGAACGTTTAGAATTTGAGACAGATAAATTGAGACTAATAAGGTGTGTGCAAAGTGAAGATGTGATGCAAAAATGTCCATATAGTATCCAGGAGAGGGGTTAGTGCTTCATTTAGTCGGGACAAAGTAAGCTTTCTCTGGAAAAGCTGGCAATCCAAAAGCTATAGTTTCCTAGCCCCCGAACCCCTGCGAGGACGCAGCCAGCGACAAATCACGCGCGCCACCGCGGCCACAGTCTAAATGAATATTGACATCCAACTAGTGGTGAACGGGTTGAATTGATAATCGGGCTCGCGCGATCATTGGGTGAGAAACGGCCAGAGATTTGCGGACTAGATTTCCATTTGACGACTCGTTGCTAAATAAGGCTTTGTGTTTCGTCTACTTATTTAAATGAACTAGGCTAATAGATCTCTGAGATAGTCTTCACATCTGTCGAGGACTGGACTAAATCAATGCGTATAACAATGCTTAAGACATTCTTTAACGCTATATATCTTAGCAACTAATATTATCATGTTACTAGATACTTGATGCGAGTGGATTAAATCAGGGCAGTGGTCAGTTTATCTAACTCTAAAATTAGTATTTATGTTACTGACAGAAGCTCGACCAACCAGTAAGTGCTTCCAGGTAAAACGTGGTAAGCTCTCTCAGGTAAAACGCGGTACACCGCGAGATAAAACATTCTATAAATAACCTCCCAACCTCACCTGCCTCCTTCAGGAAGAGACAAAAGCGCGGGTGCCTCGCGAATTGAAACGGATAGCATCATCTATCTTATATATTTTTCATAATGTCCCCGTAAACAATTTTGTCCATTCCTTTGAGAAAATGGGGAGACGAGGTAACGAATGGGACAGATTTTACGTAATTACAAAGGGACGTTTAAGGATGATTGCTAATTTCGATGATTAATTGTGTCCTTTTTCTATTTACTGAAACTGAACTAAATATTTTCCTATAATTTTCGTGATAGAATTTCAAAATGTCGTATTTTCCAATTTTGTAACTCTACAAAAAAAAAGTACATTAGTCAAACAGCGGACCTCAAAATCACAGCAAAAACTACGAGTACAAAGACAATTCTGCCACAACTGGGAAAACAAAAAAAGTTCCACAACCTAGGGTCTGTCATTTACTAACTTGACAAGGGAACACGGTGCGAGAATCAGTGCACTCCTGTACTTTTACAGATTCCGAGTAAAACTAAAATGGGGGCCATTTTGGCGAGGAAAATGTTTTTGGGGTCGAAAGTATCGGCTAATGATGAGTGGCACAAGTCACTTCCCTGCTTAGAACTTAGAACCAGTGGGAATACTTGATGCAAAAAGGTGGCTTTTACAGTGATTAAATAACTTGATATTTCAAAACAATATTCCTCTCTGAAAACAT
Organism: Scrobipalpa atriplicella; assembly: GCA_029255725.1. Lineage (NCBI taxonomy): Eukaryota > Metazoa > Arthropoda > Insecta > Lepidoptera > Gelechiidae > Scrobipalpa > Scrobipalpa atriplicella. The sequence goes on from JARACY010000352.1 coordinate 38,392, forward strand.
ACATTCCACAAAGTTCTTTTTTCAAAACTTACTCACATAATTCCCTAAACAGCTAATGAATAAGTAGCTACTTCTCTATGCTATATTGAAGTTTGAAAAAGAGGACTTTACCCCCCTGCGTGCACCCTAAAGCATATTTGATGGCTGCCATTTATTTCCAAAAATAATATCGTCCGATGAGTAATGATGTTTAGAATTTAGATGGTAGCATTTGTGACAAAGAAATATTTTGAAGAATGGTTGAAGTAAAAGTATTTTTTTAATATGGCCCCGCTTTAGGTACTGAAACTAAGCAGAAACGTAAGTCATTTTTATGAACTAGCTTCATTCATTCAACATTCCAATAATCAAAAGGAAAACAGACTTGTGTGTTATTTATGAATTTTGTAAATTCAGAATGAAATTCTACATAATGTTACTCGTACTTGAACATCAAACCAGTTTAGGAGAGTTTAACAATCGTAGACAAAGTGCACTGTAATTTATACGACCACACCAATTCATTTATAGATTAGACCCTAGAAAACCAAAGAAATAAATTGCCTTATATGTGAAAATCTTATCTCGACAGCAGCCCCGTAACGTTCGCAGTTTTTGCACGAGAGTCACAAATTTTTCTCCCGAACAGAACATCGGAACTTGACAAATTACTGCGCCCCCGACCTCTCGATTCGCCGACGCAGTGACGAGCCAACTTATCTTCTCATCTCCTGCCAATTTATAAGGCACATCGAAGAAAATTTTCCAATGAAAAAAGAAACAATTTTAAAGGAATTTCGAGTTTACAGTCTTCATCGCACGTGCTCGCTAAAGGGAAAAGTTTTTAACTTTGTAGGGTAAGGATTGGAGTTTTGCACGGAAATTTCGAATTCGCTAATAAATTACAAAGTGTGAGAATTTTTATTTCTCGAACCCTTTCGGAGGAAAAAGAAATCTTGAGTTAATTTTGTAGTCACGTGGAGCAATCACCTTTTTCAGGTGGAAAATGGAACCTAACAAGCTGAAATTATAAAGGAATACATTCCTATAATTGGCTTTTACATAAAGAAATGTATCAAAAAGGGCTTACATAAGCCTAAATATTTCATCGTTAGCCAGTTTCAATATGATCCCAAAACTTTTATTGAATAGCCCAGACCTTTTCTGCCCTCCGTAATAAACTTTACTGAAAGCGCGCACGAGACCAAAAAAATCTAAAGCAACAAATCACGTTTCTCCCAACTCTGGAATCAAAATAGTCACCGTTTTTGTGTTCCAATGATTTATATACGAACCTTTGCTTCTTTGCATTTCCTTTTATTCGGACTATCTCCTCCTCGTCCTTTTGAAAACTCTTAGGGTGTACGCACAATGACTATTATCAGCCAGCAGCCATAATCATTATTTTCATTATTGAGTAATGATGTGATTTTCATTAAAGTATGCAAACATGTTTTTAGTATTTTTTTCCATGCTTAACTAATCATGCTCTAGAAATTAATATTTCTCAGATGTGGCGAAAACGCATTTTAATTGGCGTAACGCTCTAGCTACCACGTAAGGGATAAAGGCGAGAGTCATCATCATCATCAGCTCATACGTACGTATCCACCGAGGGACACGAGCTTACCCTGAATTTAGGGCGAGAGTATTATTATATTTCTGGATATTTTATTTTCAAATGGGCAGAAACTTTAAATAGCCATGACACACAAGACGGCAGTATGTTTGTATAGCTGCATAGCTATAAACAGTGCACCACGCCCTATGTAGCTATGTGGCGTTTAAGAGAATTAATAAGATTGGGTATGGTAGGGGCATAAGGTGGGATTAGTAAGAAGCCTGAGGTTGAAATTTTCAGTTTCAGTTGATTGATACTATTTTTGATATATTTAGTTTATTATTTTCTCAGTATAAACCGAGCCTAAAGATCCTCCAGAGTCTCGAACCTCTCTGTCCCTTACGGCAGCTATATTTCTAGATCCGTGTCCACGACACAAAAGTGAGTGCGTTAATCTTTTCACGTCGACTGCATTATACGCGTCCCTTCACTATCTCTCTTGTTTAAGGTGGGCTTGTACGAAGGTTAGAGGTTGAAGGGCTTTCAATTTACTACTGTTGTTTTCCCGGCTCGGGGCTCAGGGCTTATCCTGAAAAGGTGTAGGGTTTTGTTTCTTCAGGTTTGTGTTGGTGATTTTACGCATTCGATCGATAAAGGGTTAAATTCAAATTTGTTTAGGTATAGGTACTTAATGTATAAGAAGGTTTAAAAACTTTATGGCGTATTTTCAAAGATAAAGTAACTATAAAAGCTAACTATAGCGTGACGGTATTCCTGTAGATAAAATCTAAGATTAGGCGGCGAATAGGCGGATACAAAATTATAAATTAACCTGTACAAAATTAATGAAAGAGAAAGAGTTATTAAATTCCGTTTATATCTGCGACACCCAATCAGAGCGAGGCTCATAATTTCCTTGCAACCACTTATTCAGAGAGGTGCGAAAATATCAAAGGCCGAGGGAGCGTCCAAAAAAATGTCATAGGGAAAAAGTTTTTCGTGGAAATCCCAAAAAGACCTACTCCCGCGTCCAATAAAGGCAAGTGACGGTAATAATAAAAAAGTTGGGAGTTCACGATCGTGTCACGTGCCGGTGACAAAGACTTTCGAAGAGGGAGAGGAGATCGACGAAGATTATAGAGATTAGAGGAGCGGACTTAAAGACCACAACTTTGTCTCCTGTTTGTGGATAGATAACACGTTTGACGGACATTACTTGACGCAATACGCAATAATCCCATACGAAGGCGACAGAGTTGATAAAGCTGTATATTGACTATTTATTTCACTGTTATGAATAGTACGCTCACCCTGATATCTTTTGTTGTTTTATCTCTGTAGAACTTTGGAATTACTAGTTGTCCACCCATAAATATTTTAAAGTCTAGTAGAAACTGAAGATTTGTGAATTTTACCAGTGGAAGGATAAAAAATTCAAAATATTTGTTTCAGAAAACACCCCACAAAATTTGCGGGTCGTGACGCTCTGGCTGCAAGGTCCATTAGACATGATTCCATGTAAATTTGAAGCACTACAATAGCATTAAATCACGAAAATTCGAAACCTTAGTACTTCTATTCTCAAACCGCTATAGCTCATACCAAGTGCGCACCCCAAAAACAGTGGAGTGCTGAGAAAAATCAACGCAAGTGAATTTCCAACTGTTACATTACCATAAAGACGCGGGCGAGCTGTAATCATCGCCCGCGCGCGCCCTGACTGAATACAGATGTCTAAGGGGACTGCACTGGATTAAAAAACGGATAAATTGCCTATATTCCGAAGAATAAAAAAAACCCCTATGACGATTTTTAGTCGATTAGACAAGGTGTCTCATCAGAAAGATTCTGATAAAGTTTTTCAACTGGCTGAACACAGATGCCTAAGGGGACTGCACTGGTTTAAAAAATGGATGAATTGCCTAAGTATATTCCGAAGAATAAAAAAACCAGTATGACGATTTTTAGTGGATTAGACAAGAGACTCATTAGAAAGATTTAAAAGTGTTTTTAACTGCCTGAATACAGAATACATATACATGTGTCTTGCCGATGCCGAAACGATGATCGGATAATTTTGCAAATATTCTGAACAATAAAGTGTCTATTAAGTCGATTAGAAAAGTAACCGATTTGACGAATTCTGATTACTAAACTTTCGACGTGCCTGAATACAGATGCCGAAAGAATTGACTAGACGACATTGAAGGTTTTTACTTTAATATTATTATGATAAATATGGCGAAAGCCTTAAAATTGAGAAAATGTATTAAATTTGATAAAAGTACGCAATCTCTAACATTCTTACAATTATATATTATGGTTCAAGAAAGACACTAATTTGAATCTTAATATATAAAAATATTTTATAAAAAATATGCGATCCCTTTACGTGAATCATATGAAATTTCTAGACTAAACTAATATCTCCCCGAAATTCAGAATAACAATCTTTACTAGAACTTAGTATCTGAAATTATGTTTCATATTGTGTAACAATGGGACGAAGTTATCACCTTTGTAACTCCCAAGAGTTGTATCACAAACTTGTTAGATGGTAACTTTGAAGATAAGCTCCAGCGGTAAATAATCTTAACGGTGACAGAACATGCGCCCTTACAACGCGTTTGGTAGTGACTGCTTTTTGCACAAAAAATAAGGTTCGGATCATGACGCTAGGAAATCTTTGTATTTGTTTCTATACAATCATTATTCCTGACTAGCTTCTCGCTCGCGGTTTCACCCGCGTTAAATGAGTTTTCCTGTGAAAATCAAGGTTTTCCCGCGGTAAAAAGTATGTCCTATTCCAGGACCTATAATGTGTGCTAAGTTTCACCTCGATTCATTCAGTCGTAGAAGCGTGATTGAGAATATTTATGATTTCGCACCTTCATATAATACTAAGACCGTAAACTGGAGATAACATTAAAATAATGTAAAAAGAGATACATTACATTCAAGTAGTTTCAGACGTAAAGTTCTCATTACGATTGTAAAGCAATTTGTTAATATATGACTGCCATTTATTCAACAGAATTTCTTGAACTAAAAGAACTTTCAGTCTTTCAATTTTCAGAAACAAAGCACCTACGTTATTTAAGAAACTTCGCGACACCACTATAAAAGTCTCTATATTTTTTACTCGTTCAACTTCTGTCTCCGCTGTACTCTGTACTGTATTTGACGTACTCTTATTTCTTTAGTAAAAAGTGGGTGAATGAATCCTTGACTTTATTTTTCAACTTTATATTTTTCTTCGTTGTTGTGCTGCTTGTTTTGTTTGTTCTAGAGAACTAGAGTTGTTCCAGTGTTCTTGTTATGAATCATGAAACTGTTTTGAAATTCAAAAATGAAAACATATTTTCCATGTTGTTGCTACTCGTTGTTGTTGTAGGTACCTAAGTATGTTATTCAATAAGCACATTTAGATTATACATTTAGATTTATTTTTTACCCGCCAGTTCCTACCATACAAAGTGAGCGAGTCTAATACACCCTTCATCAAAAATAATTTAATCAAAAAGCTAAAAGCCAAGCTACACACAAAATCAATAAAATATATTGTACCAATTAATATTTTAGGCAGTTACCCTTAATCGGATTTAAATACGACTGTATCTATTTGAGCACAAAATATTACGAGGTATTAACCGGGTTCTGCGCTAACCCTCTAATAAATACCGTGTAATTGGGTACGTCGTTTGCAGTAAGAAGAGAGGGATCTTATTGATAGTAAGTATATCTGTTTAGTTGGTGGTGTATCTGTTTTCAACGCCAAAGGTGGTGAGTTCAAAGTTTAAGTGTTATATTATTTGGTTAATTTTGAAGATGATAAGTAAATAATTATATTAGTGGTAGCCTAAATGGGGGATACTTAAAAATGTTTTGCATTCAACCCTAATCTATTCATGGAGAGAGTAAACATACTTCTTTCACGTCAACTCTGTCCCTGTCATCTCCACACTGACCTCAGCCAGCTAGAATCAAGAGCAAACCCATTTAAAAATAATGAAACAAGTGTTAGATTTTTTTAAAAAAAGGCCACCATAAGTGTATTAAGTCAATATTAAAGTACGCGACGGGAAAGGACACGAAAATCATAACTTGAATGATTTATGAACTCAAATGGATTACGCTGAAAAATAATATACCTTCATGAAATCTATTAAGGTAAACACGACGTTTAATATAAACCAAGGAAATAATCTTCACCAGACAAGGCAAAGAAAAATGAATGTGTACGAGAGAAAGCTCACCGAGTCTTGTAAAAGTTCAGTACGAAATTGTATATCAAACTGAAAACTAATCCAATATGTACTCCCTTACCCACGAATACAAAATGAATCTTCAGAAAAAATCTATAGGTAGATGCCTATAGATTTCCCTAAAAGGTTGACCAGTCTTTGTCGTCCAATACCAATATCTAACAAATGTATAGGATCAAGTCTATAGAAGCCATTCATGCTCTGCAGAGTACAGTTAGGGGAAAAAGTTTGTACGCGACCGGAATTTCAAATGAGTAATATTTCCAAAGACAATAAAGTTTCTAAACACACAATGGCAGATAAATCGCCAGTATTACAATTTTCTGTGAATTTCGGGGGACATTTTTTGTGACAGGGCTATTAAAGTTTTTGAGTGGGCTTCGGAGTTCTTTTTCAGAGGTTGACAAGTAACCTCAGTTGGATTACAAGTTTGGTATTCTTTTTTGAACTCTGTCAGTATTTTTTGTATTTTGTCACATTGATTTTGTACGTTTTAGTGATATGTTTCGGATTCTTGTGTCAAATATTTTTTTGCGTTCCGCTCTTATGTGTAATAGCCACGCACTGTCTTTAAGAGCGAGCTCTCTCCATCGTCGACTCTGTCTCTATCGACACTGGCGAAACTAGAGTTGAACCTCTTCAAAAAAAGAAAGAACTTTTCTCCACACGACACACATTTTTCTCCTCAACAATACCTTCACCAAAAGAATCTGACCCTTTGCCTATTGTTGAGCCTTCCAAGGAGATTATTAATTTGTCCCCTCCAAATAGATTACTTTCCCTCGTTGCGATATATCTCTTTTTCGTTTGGGACGCGGCTTTGATTCCGGAAACATTGAGGACACCTTTGTCTGATTTTCGGAAAGAAGTTCCATAGGTCAAGCACTTGATTAAAGTGGGTATTGTTGCGATCTTCCAAGATTCGGTAAATTTCCGAGAAGTAAATTATTAGAGGTCTAAAATATAAATAGTTCTACAATGTAAGTGCATTTTATTGTAGTCTTCCAGTGTCCATAAGAACATAGTATTTAAAATTTATGTACATTTAATATTAAAGGCTTTAATTTAACTGGAGACTTAACGCCAAAGGCATTAACTACCAGTCTAACTTATATTAGAACATGATAATCAACTGATCACTGTTCGTGCCAAAATATGGAATCAATGAAATATTTTGTCAAAGAATTTATAACAACAAAGTACATCATTAAAATGTGGCTACGGTCACACACAAAACCAGTATCATGAAAATCAAAACGCTTTGTGAGATTACGCCATACATTTGCGATTTAACGATAATGACGTATAACCCCACATTGATAGGTACTTTTATTCTTTCCATCATTATTTTCGAACGCACGCTCCCCTATACAGGGTCCATTATTATCATGCCATAAACGTCAAAATATCAAAGCAATCAAGTCGAAACTGAATGAAGTTAGTCCCTATATTATCTACCCTTCTGGATTCCTTGGTAACGCGTTTAAAATTTCGAAAGGTATTGATTTCTGTGCCCCTCGTCAGAGGGACTGTAGGGTGGGACTATCAATATGCTTCTCACAAGGGTGCCCACTATCTATAATTATGTACCTGCGCTAGTATTTCGCCTTGCAGAGAGGGTTTTCGATTTTTGTAGAAGGGTCTCCGAAGTGCTGTTATGGAATTCGATGGAAGACGATTTGAAATATAATATTCCATTTTTGCATATTCAGTATTTGCCTGGCACATCTGGGATATAGCATTTTTTCACCTTCGCTGAATGTTGACACTCATGTGACTTTCATCACATTTACATACCAATAATTTAATTGTAATGTGTTTTTTTGCGATATACATTACAACCTTGTTAAATAACATTGTTACTTTTAAATAAAAATAAATATCACGTATTGAAAATATAAACTTGTGTCAATCCAAGACCCTCTTTAATTTTAAAACCAAACCACTTGGGAGACCACACTTGCGAAACAAAACGTTTACATTGTCAATGCGCGCCCTTAACAAAGGCACGTAAAGGGCGTGCCTCACGCGCGACTATTCAATTTGACGGGGCATTTTTGAATCAATTTCTCGCTTGACTTGCCAGCGTCTGCCTCATGGAGCTCGCGATCGTGCGTATAGTTTTTATGACACCGCGAACAGATTTTCGGAGGAAATTTTGGCGGAATAGTTCGGTGCGTGTGCTTTCAGGGGGAAGGCAACGTGGTTTGGATTGTGATGTGGAATCTATTTTGTTATTCGATATTTGGACAAAGAATAATTTTACTGAGCGTGTCTAATTTTTCACTGTCTTTATTATGGTTTCTGTAGTGACATCTACAAGTGATTACAATCGAACCGGAACAAACAACTTAACGTAATCTTCGAAGCAAAAAATATTATTTTCTTAGTCAATCAAGTGATTCAGTCTGAAATTTCGTAAAAAAATTAGGTAGAAAGAGGTTTCTCGGAGTCTGCCTCATAGAATTCGTGATCGTGTGTATAGTTTTTATGACACCATGAACAGATTTTCAGAGGTAATTTTAGCGGAATATAATTGTTAGCTGCATGTGCTTTCAGTGGGAATGACAACGTCTGATTTACGATTTGGATTCTATTTCGTCGCTGTGTCATTATTTGGACATAGTTTTTATTTTGAGGAACTGAAACTCCTTTTCTTCCTGATCGTCTTAATTCTTCTTTTTCATAATAAAACCACCTCACAGTTACGTTTCTAACGTGGTGGTTTGTGCAGTGGTATATGGAAAATTTATTAATTTACATTATCCAAGGAAAATATCTACTGAGACAGCCGGGAGCAGTTTAACGTGCCCTTCACAACAGGAAAATAATGATACTCAGCCAAATTAAATGTTGATACAGCCTAACGTTTTGAATTGAAAAGAGATTTCCAAAGATTCAAAGATATTTTGACGAACAGCGACCATTGACACCCTGGTGTCGCTGGCTCAATGCCAGAACGTTCCGGTCATAAAATTTTATCGGCTTTCAATCTCCAAAAATAATTGAAAATAATACTGATGAGATGTGTGCCAAAATAAACATGGGGATGGTCGTCGCATTTCTGAAAAATGCAAACCTGACGAAAACAACATTTCTGAAGCCATCTTAAGGGAAATTTTCTAAAGCCATTATATTTAAAGAAAAAAACCACCACAATGTTAAAAAGAAAACAATAATAATAACAACTATGCTATGAGCAGGACTGAATCCCCATAAGTTTTCAAGAAATATTTTTTTCCATAATAAAACGTCAATTTTGTATGGTTAAAAATATATCTTAAAAACGAATGGGACTTAATCTAAGAGCAAAATCATTACAAATTAAACAATAACAAAACTATTGATATCAATATCGGGAGTATTCTATTCATATAAAACGTCTGACACAAAACTATAAGCAGAGTTGCCCATCGAGATGCCATTCGAATAGCTCACGAAGCTCAGTGGAGAGCCCAATCAATACAATTTGGCCGATGATATTACACAGCCCAGCATTGAGCTACGAATTTTAAAGTATTAAGTAAAAAATAAATCATGGACGTTAAATATTTGCGTAGTGTCCTGTAAATATTTCCGTCGATTTTTAGGGAAAAAATCAAATTTAAAACATTATTTGGGTTCGGCCTGGCCTACTTTAAGGCGTCGTATGAAAAAAATCTCTATCTAATATTAAATATCTATCTCTATAAAAATCTCTTTTCTAATTTAGACTACCATTTGTTTTTTTCTAATGCTTTTAATTTTAGTAACTATCTTAGGTGAGAGTATTATATTTCGTACAACTTCAAACCTTTTATGGAAAGAAAGTAACAATTAACTTCATAATTGGGTACTTGACTGGGTAGCTTAAAAAATTCAAAACGTTTATACTTAAAACTAATGGCTAAAAATATTGTGGATTTCATTCATCATAAAAAAAAATGCACATTTAGATTTTAATAATCGAATTAAAAGTATCTAAGTTATTGATTTGATTAGTCAGTATTTACTAAAATGTGACATCATAATTTACTATTTTCATACAAAAAAGCGTTTTTGACATTTCATAAAAAGTTGCTGATTTGACTAGTTGGAAAGTAGCCAATTTCGTTTCAACACTTTCAATTAATAACATTTTCCGGATCCACAATTCGTGACTGAAAGTGAACATTCCGCCGCAGCTATATGAAATACGGCATTGTCGTGCAAACAATAAATGGACAAAAGGCCTAAATATTTGCACTGGCAGCGATACCGGATCGTAAATATCGAAGATAAGCCGACAGAGTGCCGATTTTCTTGTAATAATAACTTATTTCTCTTTGTTTTTGAAAAGAGTCAGCCTGACTCCGAACGGATTTCCGTTTTAGTTAAGTAAATTGATGATGTGATCCTTGATCAGTAACTGGAAATTTTAAGATCTGGCTTCTGGGTGAGGTCGCTTTATCGTTGCCTCAGTCAGTATACATACCATAATTACAATCACGCCTTTTTCCCGGAGGGGTAGCCAGAGACTATTTAACTAGAGTCAAAAGCAAACTTTTCGCAATTGAAAAATCTCTACTGATTTGGATGGATTTTATAAATTCTGCGATGGTAATAAATTTTTTGCAATAGGTATTAAATTTTTGTTCTAAATTGTATAGAGCAACTGTATCGATGTTCACATTTCTATGTTCCGATCTAAAGGTCCTGGGAGCCTCCAAAATTACTGGCATATACCTATAAAATCTCAAGGTGAGCACTGTGCTTTACTGTCCCACTAGGGCCCGTATTTATAATCAGCTCTAAAGAGTGACAGATTCGTATCAGAAATGTCATTTCGGTACAAAACGGGCTGTCAAATCCATACTTAATATTGCTCTCAATCTTGAGATCGCTTTATAAATACAAGCCTATGTAATGTTAAAGTACGTCTCTAGTGGAACAGTAAGTACTTTAGGTTACACTGCCTGCTTACCATTAGACGAACCGTTTACGTTAGCCACTTGTTTGGTATAAAAATATTATTGCCACGTACCCTCGTCCATATGACGTCACTATGACGTGTACTGTGATTGATTGCGTAGGTTTTTTGTCCCCATCTTCATTTTATTGAAATTAATGGCTTGTTCACCATGATACTTATTTTGTAAATAAGTTTTAGGAGAAATTTTCCATTTTGTTTGGTGTACATTGCTGCGATAAGATATAAATAAGGAAAAAATACACGTATAGACACATACTCGTTATTATATGGTCACGCAGTAAATCGTCAACGACGTAAAATTCACATCATGTCCCTTACAGCAACAGCCACAACAGGTAAACAGACCGTCAAAAGCATACAAAACACCTTATCAACTACTTAAGTCTGACAAATGTCACCTTCAAAAAGGTCATATTGCCGTAGTGGAAGGCTGTAAGCCTATCTCCTAAATTAAAAACACCAGAACCCTAAAATATTTTAACTGAGTTCTGCAGTTTGCCTTATAGAAAAAAATGCATAGTACATTTTTAATCATTTTTATTTAATATTTTTTTACCCCACCCACCTACCCAAAATTACAGCAGCAATGTACTCTCAAAATCTGTCCAACCAAAATCAATTCCCTAATGATCACAAAGTTGTCGCCAGTTTCGGTTCGGGTTATTGGATAATCGTCAATTCTCGAGGGTTATTAATATCTGTGTGCTTTGGAACGTATTTTTTGTTGGCGTTCATTGTTTCTGTGCCTTAAGTTTGATAAATTATCTTTCGATGGGTTTGAAAGCTTTCCAGTGTACAATACGACAAGCCTTTAAGTGAAAGTGGCGAAAAAGGGAACTAACGCCGATTTTAGGGAGATTGGTCAACTGCGCGGACTAGTATTTAGTGCCCAAATGTTTGCGCAACACACAAATTGCACTCTCTATTCCTTCAATCTCTTAATCTGATGGGACAGATTGATAGACACGACCAGAGAGGAATCAGGCGCCAGGACCGACTAATTTACATGCCCATCCGACAGCATGGATCATCTTACTTTGCGGACAGCCTGCAATGTCCTAACCAAACTAGAAACAACAACACAAAGTCATTGTCTCCCGCTCCGCCGGGAATCAAACTCGGGACCTCGGGTCGTGATCATGGGATCACTAAACCACGGAGGCAGTTCTTCATACAATGCAGCGCCGCACCGACGTTCATTTAAAATATTGCCGAACTGTATTGTTTTAGGTAGTCGCCATTTTGCCATTTGGCTTAGATATGTTTTTGGGCTGGTTATTAAGAGCTCAGTCATGTCAGATTAATTAATGATCAATGGAAAAGCTTACTTTCAATACTTACTTCTATTAATCTAAATTCATGCAAAGAATATGTGGGATTGTGTGAAGATTTGATGATGAATAAATCACGTTTTTGAATTTAACTCGCCATTGTACATCAAACCTCATGTAAAAACATTCAGACAACGTCCCGAAAAAGCTTGTACTTGCTACACATTTCCCACACCCTACCAACCGAGCTACCGCATTAGTTTTTCATTTTTTTTTCTTCAAAAACAAACGAAAAGTTTTTCAAACATCGCCTTGCGAGTATTCTAAGAACAACGGCATAAACCGTTATATTTTCTTAAATTTGATACTTGGCTCAATCCGTTCTCAGAGCCACCCTAGGTTGCCACGGCAACTATGGAACCAGCCTCTCAAAATAGAAAAAAGAAAGCAATTTTCCGTCCAGTAATTGCGTTATTTTTGCCCATGCTCGTCTGGCCTGCGTCATAGCAACGCACCGGCGTGGCTTCACCCCTTTCCCAGTTGGAGGGTTTCATGAGTAGCATAGTGATTGTGACCTGTGGGGTAAATGGGTATAGGCATCTGCATTTCAACGGTATCTGGGCTAGTTTGTTTAATGCATGATTTTTTCTGTCAGGTGTAGGTTCAGATGTTTGGAGATGTGAATGTTTGAATAACTTTTTTTTGCTCGTTTCAACTATGTGGTTCGGTATTTTTTTTATGGTTCATTGTATCCCACATGTTCTGCGAACGATAAATTTACAATTTTCTTTATTTAATCCAGCACAGAATTGCAATAAATAATAACATTCAAAGTAGAGTGGGCTTACTGTTTTCATTTAGCTTTACATGCTCGAGTGAAGAAGCAAACAGGTATTGTACAGTGCTTTCATAGTTGGATCTTAGAAGTTAGACTACTGCTATGCAGTCAAAAATTATTGTACCTTTTAATTTGGTTATGAATTCGGCGGCACAAAATTAATGTTGCGGGGGATGAAAACCAATTTTTTCTTTGAACTTATATCATTACAAAATAAACTCTATTTATTAATATTTCAGTGATATTTTAAATCGTGGGTCTTAAAATCATTAATACCTCACCGAAAATTGAACCCACGAGCTCCGGATCGAGAGACTTACCTACTAAGCTCATCCAATGATGACCCAAATAGGATCCCATAACCGCGGAGACAATCACGTGCTTAAATTATTGGTAAGGCCACAGATGATTATAAGCACGGTGGGATATTCTGCACTCACTGAGTATCTGCCCTGAGTATAGAATCTGCCAGCTACATCTCCTCCCGGGCATGCTGTAAAACCAGCTAAGGGATTCATTCAGATTTTGCAATTTAGGCGATGGGCTGACAACCCGTCACTATAGCAATATACATAATCATCTGTAATAACCCTTAAAACATGTCAGACGTGGCGGAACGACCTTTGGGTCGTTTTTGCTCTGCCTACCCCATTAGGGATAAAGGCGTGAGTTTATGTAGGTATGTATGTATGTATGCACTCACTGAGAAGGTCAACTGCAAATATGCAAACCGTCAGCAACCTTCAAGTTGTATCGGGTTACACGGGGTCATAAATAGTTCATGGCCCCTGCACCTTTCATATCATTTGCGGTTTTAGACTTGGGCTTTTCTGAATGTATGAAAATGGATAAGGTTTTAGAAAAGTTTACTTAAAGTTTAAACATCTACTTTCAACTATAGAATTCTGTTAAAAGTTACCATTGGATTTAAGAATTTGAAGTTTAAGGCAAAACAAAACAAACGTAAAAATGGTATCTTAACGATCGATGACTCCATGAATTGTATTTTTCTTTATTTTACCACTCGGTAGAAAAAATAAACCAGAATGGAATACACCAGTTACGTATCTCTACACGGATATTCTGTATAAGCCAGTAAACGATCCCAAAGGGATCGGTTTTAAAATTCAAGCTTTGGAATCTATTTACATTTTTAGAGCAAATTTTGATTCTACCAAACAATTTTCCAATAACATCAGAAACACGTATCAAATTCAACATCAATTCTCATGCATTACAACGTTCAATACAAATTGAAAACATGTAAATAGTAAAGGTCTCTGCAAGTTTTCCTCATTTCGCTCCAGCCCCAGGGGTAGCAAACCTTTGGCTTCCATGTTTGCAGCAGAAGGCGGTAAAAGTAAATTACAGTCCGACCAGGATTGATTGTAGAACCCCGGGAGATTGCTATTGCAAGCTGCAGTTTTATTGCGCACCAAAGATGCATTTCTTACCAGTTACATCGATTTTTTAAACAGTAATGAAATGGGAAACGTGAAGGGATTGAACAGACAGCAGTGTTCACTGTATTTATTTATGGATAACCCAGTTTTATAAAATTGATTAAGTTTAAGCTCAACATCAAAAATTACTAAAAATAAGCCCTGAATCTCTTTTTTGGGAATTTTTCCGGGAAGAAAAGCAACTTGTAGAATGTAAGTACGGTAGATAGTAGTAGTTTTTATTTCTCTTTACAGCATGGACTTCAAATAAACTTAAGATTTCTGTGTGTCCTATTTAAGCTCCATAAAATCTAGTTCTTTTAGCCGACAAAGCTCAGAGAGTGCAGAGATTCTCGTCTCAGGAAGTATTTCACTCGCTTTGTCTTTGCGTCTGGATAAATCACTCTGGAATCTTGTCGCTGGATTTGAACAATAGAAAGGGATATTAGAACTTGCTTTTAGAATTCGCATGTGATTAAAAAATCTTTGGCTCTTTCTATCTATCTTGCTTGATGACGCTATGTTTAAAAGACGATGAACATGCTAGTTTTTGAAGAAAATATCCTTCATAGACAGACTAGTTAATTCCCGAGAAATATCTTATTCCTACGGAAAAATACATAAGTAGCGGTCAAAGATACGGGGAAAAAAAGTTAGCTAAATTGTGAAATACCCAAAGAGGCACAAAATTAAGCTGCCAATAAATGTATCAGAAATTTAATGCAAACCACGTCTCGAGCCGGAAATCAAACAAGGGATTTTAACTTTTTACGATTCGACGAATGAAAAAAGTTTCCGAGACACCGAGCCCTGGAAATTCCCACCACATTTTTAAAGCCTCTTTTATGCTTAACACGAACGCGAGAAAAAGCGAAAGATTTTTATATCAACGAAATGTAATTTATCAACTTTTCACTTAGGCGTGCGAAACTTCGAGTATAAGTTTAGATTATTTTGCAAACTTTTTTTGGAACACTTCCAAAATGTACGTGCAATATTGGGATCCTAAAGGATTTGAAGTGATCTTCGGACTAACTTTTATAAAATTAGGTTTTTCAACTTTCTCGCGAGAAGTGGGTAATTTGAAAAGCAAAAACGGTGGAGTAAAAGATAAGGTAATTTTGAAAAAGTCTTCGTAGTCAACGACGTGTTTGTTATCTTGAATAATAAACACAAATACTTAAGTAACAATTTCAGCTGTTTCGTGCAGCTGGCCCCTAAATAAAAGAATATAATATACTTAGACCTAATTAAATTATAACCTTTAACATTTAGTAGTATATCACACCCATCGATAACCGCTTTTATTCAGAATCGGTATACTAGGCTTTTTAAAATAATGTTAGGCATTTATAAAACAGCTTTAAGTTTTACGTCGAAGTAAAATTATAATTTTACTTAATGTATGTATTTCTCTTTCTCTCTTTTGGACATGTTTATATTCAATGATTTTTATCATTATTTTACTAACCATCCAGACAATAATTAAGTACTGTTCCATAGTAAACAGGAAACCCTCGAGTCGCAATATCTTGCCACCGGATAAATCAGAAACTCATCAAGTGGATTGCAAGAAGAGGATCCAATCCCGGTCGCTTTTTTCAATCCCGGGATTTCGGGATTGTAAACTGACAATCCTGGGATCCCGGGATAATCCCGGGATTATAGACAGGCAATGAACAGTCAGGATATTATTATAATAAAAATTGACGTAACTATTACGATAGTATCGATACTATCGATAGTATTGTAGGTAAAATGTGTGCGTTACATTTTTAGGCACGCTTTTTGCAATTTTCAAAATGCAAAATTTTAAAAATTTGCATGAACTGATTCATTAAATTTAATCCCGAAATTTTCGGGAATGGAATCCGTCTGGGATCCCGGGATTCGGGATCCCGGGCCGTATTGGCTCCTCTCAAGTCTTGTTAAACACGAGGCGAAAAGTTTCTTTGACAGTATTTGGAAGGAAAAAGCAACACCAACTTTGTGACCATTAGTTGCTTCGAAACGTTTCAAAGAAGAAATTGCAGAGCATGAAAGTTAAGTGAGTATTCAAAAGATAATGTTTATTGTAAGTTAATCGGAATTACTTCGTTTGTTTTTATACCAAGACTTTAAAGTGAAAATAAGTCAATAAAAAAATACCGTACAAAATTGCTGACCTTCAAAAATAAAATGTGGCCCTCCCATACAAAATGACTAGACTAGACGACATGCTGAGACCATAAGTATGAGAGGTCTAAATTTTATTTTAATATTTCGACCTAATGTTTCTTCGGGGAAGTTGTTACATTTCATGGGTAGGATCACACCCTAAATTTTAGTCAGCTAAGTTTTTTACACCCTGTATAAGAATAAGGATAAATAAGTCTACTTACTTATATGCGCCAGCTTGTTAAATTTTAAGACCTGAAATGAAAGTAAATATTATAAATTAATAAATACTAAAAGCAAACAAAATTAATACGAAATAAATCCGTTCAAATGATTTAAAATGCAGAAAATTTACTTTTAGCCTGTAATATTTTCTTCAGTGCAAACAATAACACTTGTCAACATAAATGAAGAACGTAATACAGAGATCGCAGAAACACGGCAGAATTTCTCATTCAAAATGTCACTCCTGTCGTGAATTTCGGATGAACAGTGCTTTTAATTCCGCTCTGCCGTGCTCTAACGAGAGATGAACCAGAAACGCTGACACTAGCGTACGGTAATCATTCCCTATATAAGGTAGAGTATAAGCTGATGAGCGGAGCGATTAGCGGTTAATGGAAGGAACAGTGCTTTTAATTCCGCTCTTGAGAGATAAACCAGAAACGCTGACACTAGCGTACGGTAATCATTCCCTATATAAGGTAGAGGATAAGCTGATGAGCGGCACGAGTTTCTAGACGTACAATAAACGGAGCGAATAGCGGCTAATAGAATGAACAGTGCTTTTAATTCCGCTCTGCCGTGCTCTAAGGAGAGATGAAACGCTGACTCTAGCGTACAGTAATAATTCCCTATATAAGGTTGACAACGAATGTTTAAGAAAAAGTGAAATAGAAATAATAATTTTGTTTTTAAGCAGTACTTATTGATATAATAAAAAAATAGAACAATCAAATTATGGTCTTAGCCTACAGTATTCTAACCAAACCGGGTAAATCTGGGTAAAGAAGTTCAGAGTTCAGATCACTAGACCACAGCGTATTTCATTGCACATTATATGAGCCCATATAAAACGCATTCCGCTGCTCCATAACCGTAGCCTAAGAAACAGTGAAATGTGGCGGTCGCCGCATCAGCTTAACTCAACTTTTCTCGTTACGTAGGGCGGAAACACCTTAGTCTTGGGGTTTTATTCATTATTTGATTTAAGGGGAGCATCTGTCATCAGTTTTCCAAAATAAGTGGCGTAATGACTGGGAGATTATGAGCTGACAGCAATATAATGAAATTCCTTATCTTTTGTTGACTAAAGTTATTTATTTATTATAATTGGGGAAACACAGATCCAAAATCTAAGCCAAAGGTAATTCAAAATTTGTATCGTGTAAAACAAACGATGTAACGATTTTTATACAAACGGCTATTAAAAATGTAACTTTAGCACCTAGTTAAACACTTTGAAATATGAAATTTCTTGCCTAAAATACAAGAAAGCAACCAAAAAACAAAGAAATAAAATACTTTTACACCGCGGTATCAAATACTTATGTAGCCCATAGATGGCGCCACAACCAGAAACACAAGTTTAGAATCTAAACCTACATAGAAAAAGAGCTCTCAGTAGTAAAACTTACAACGAAATTATTTGAAATCTTTTACCCGCCTTTATTAGATTTTAATAATACTAAACTTCACAAGGCATTGAACTTCTTTTACATTATTAGCAGATTCGGCTGTGTATTTAAAGCGCCTGAAATTTAATTAACAAATCTCAAAGCAGCCAAAGTCAAAGCACTAAAATATTTCACAAACTCGGTTTAATTTAGTATTAAGATCTTCTGCGGGGTAGTGTCTGTCTAGCATTAGTTCATTTGCATAAAGAAACCGAGATTATCCCAAGCCTAGGTAGACTAGCGGTTTTAACATGTTTACTGCGAAGTCGGTTCGCTAAACTACATTAAATAAAATTTGTAGAAATTAAGTGCAATGCGGTTAAGCTGTTATGCTAAAAAAAAAAAAAACATTCATAAAGCTCCTTAACATTATTTTAATTAAGTAAGTCTACTGCCTGCAACAATAGATCTTGGGGTCTTGGGTTAGGTTTTTGAAGGCTACTATCACACTCTTGGTATGCTCAGTAGTGCGCGGTGTGAAATTTTAAAAGATATTTCTAAAATAGGATAATAATGTATTTTTGTTAAGATGGGTGGTCGTAAAATTGTCAGTAAATATGTCGGATTATGGAGAAATAATTATTTTAATATTGGGTTAATGCTATAATAAGATTTTGATAATACCTATTTATATAATGTTTGGCTGAATAATGTCATTACCTGTGCCTGAGGTGAATTTAAAAAAAGTAAAGTGACAGTTAAAAAATGTCACTTCTTGCTGGATCGTGAAAATAAAAAGATGAGTATTTTTCTGTTATTTTATAAGAAATTATAGATATTTAGCCAAAAGAATGTGTATGGAATTGTTGGATTGAAGATTAAACACATTATTGCTAAATTACAACCAACTGTAAAAATGTCTAGAATAATTAGTCATTTAGAATAAACGTATTTTCAATGGGGAAATGGACACTTTTATTTACACTTTAGCTAGTTATCCTGAGTTATTAATCTAGTATTATAACATTTCAGAAGTGCTGGATGAATCCCTAAGCTCAGTTTGGCTGGAGTTGTTGATGGGTGGACGGCGATCCCAATGATGTGCAGTGTGGCTGCATCGGCTGGTGCAGATTGGTGTCTACAGATAGCGGAAGTTTTGATGATGGCTTTTGGATCAGATTCAGATTGAGTATAAACAAACAACCACCACACCATTCCATTGTAAAGATGCTACGCTACGGTCAAATTTTGACAATATGTAAATGCGGAAAGAATAGACGTTGCCTTGCTACAAATACCATACTCCTAATAGTGGGAAGTGGTTGGCATTAATAGTCTGGGAGGACAAATCATCTACTTTGTGGCCGTTGAGATGAATATCAAAATGGCTAACAAGAATGTGAGAAGGTTAGCATTGGTATCTGCTCACATACCTTGCAAAAAGGATTTCACACCACTCTCAGAAGAACTAGAAGAAGCGGTCCAGCTATACCGAGGGCCACTGGAAGATTTGAGGAGGTGACTGATGCTGCTGGAGCACCAGTGAACCCAGTGCTCCACCACTGGGAATTGCGTGAAATTGTTCCAGTATCAGGAGCTGATCAACCGTCTGCAGCCATACCAACAAGCAGTACAAGTATAAACACACAAACAGACTTAGTATGGCAAACAACATATTAAGATTTTTCATAGTCATGTATCATTTGATGGACAGTTTATTCTCAGTAGCAATATTAAGTTGTCAATAACCATTAATATTTAGTTAATTGCACACATGGTATAAATAAAATCACTACAGTACAACTTGTTCCATTAAGGAATCTATTACAGTCTACCTATTATGATACATAGTAGTGAGAGTACTTGGGTGAGGTTACAATCTAACCTATTGTAGATTTTCAGCTATGAAGATATTGAAATCAAGTAGGTATATTAAAACAGAATTTTCTTATTATGTATTATAGTGGGCCCAATTCGTAACCATACGGACTTAACTAAATCTCAACTAAAATTATTGCCATCCCGTTCTGTTATCTCATGATAGAAAGTGACAGGTATGTATGTACTTGTATTGGTTGGGTCGTGTATTTTGAAACCACAAATTGCTGCCACAGGTTCAGGTGTTTTAATTATTGTAAGTCACTACATTAAAATTAAACTGAGAGTACACAAAATGTATATAAAACTTGATAGTAAATTAACACTGCATTTAGCATAAAATAATGCAAAATTATATATTTGATGAAGTCAGCTTTATTGATAAGTACATAGGTACCTTCTACCCAGTAGTTTTTTCTAAACAACATTAAATAAGGAAAATAATTTATTGTCATGTTTTATTGAGTACTTAACTTAGGTACCTAAATATTTTTAAATTTGGTGGCACAACATTGTTGATGGTCAGTTTCTTTGTTTATGTTACTTGTCAGTCAATCCATTATGTTAGGGTAAAAGGGATACTTAGAAGGATGTAAAAAAATGTAGGTAGCTGGTTGGTCCAGCATGCTATGACTATGACTATTTGGTGGACAGGACCAGGTTGTCTAATTTTGTTGAGATTATGAAACATTGCCATTTGTTAATTCAAACTATTTAAACAGATTGTAGGTATTGAATAATGTAAAATGAGAATGCTGCATTGTAACAACAAAATACTGTCATACATAGAGTGAATTTGGTAGTACCTACTGTTGTGATTGTGACAATAGGTAGATATGAGATCTCTGGGGAGCTTTGATAATTAACTATTATTCATTCATATGATTAGTAGGTATAGTAATACATTTATGTCGTGTGTGGATGTGACATTTAATTTTTATTGACTCTACTACTAGGAAAGAACTTTTATGTACCTAAGTAATATCCGCAGTAAAACTTCGTAAATAGACGTTGCGTCAAATTAATAAATAATTACCTGCTAACATAGTTTGGTACAAAAAAAATAATACTGATGGCATTTACATAATGTGGATCATTATTGGTAAAATGTAACTAGGTACCTACTAAAATGAGGTATTTTGTTACGTGACTGATGTTACGCCCATACGTTGCGAAATTTAATGTACTATATGTGGGTATATTGTTACGTGTCTGACGTTACGTTCCATACGTTGCGAAATTTGATATAATAAAATGAAGGGATGTTGTTAAGTGTCCGACGTTACGTTCCAGACGGCGCAAAAATTATTCGAATACCAGAGTCTTCTCAATGTTATTCATTAAATAGATGTGGGTGGAAGTGAGTGGACAACTTATAGATTTGAAAGTTCAATTTTAGTTAACAAAGAAATATTGTTATTAAGGCTTACGTTGCTAAAAGCGTTTAGTGCGTTTTGACTAAGATTGGGTGGCTAAAAGAAAATTCAAAACTTTCATACTTAAAACTGATGGCTAAAATATTGTGGATCTCATTCACCATTTCAAAATATGCACATTTAGATTTAATAATTGAGTTAAAAATATAGAAGTTATTGATTTGAGTAGTCAATATTTACAAGCCAGTGGCGTTATAACTCACAATTTTCATACAAAAAAAAAAAAAGCGATTTGACATTTCATAAAATAATACTGATTTGACTAGTAGGAAAATAGCCTATTCGCTCTTAGTTTTTAAATAGATATATTTTCCTGTAGAGCGCACTAAGTTTTGACACATCTTAGCTTATTTTAGTCAAAATTTGGTTAATCAGTGTATGACACCGAATCGGGGTCTTGATATTGGCTGGG
The DNA here is from genome assembly GCA_029255725.1 of Scrobipalpa atriplicella. Lineage (NCBI taxonomy): Eukaryota > Metazoa > Arthropoda > Insecta > Lepidoptera > Gelechiidae > Scrobipalpa > Scrobipalpa atriplicella. The sequence goes on from JARACY010000352.1 coordinate 60,198, forward strand.
GTTTATTAATATAATGCTGGATGTTTATTAATATATCTAATAATTCTTATGAAATTGTAATTGCTTCGGTTCTTCTAAATATTATTGACAATAATGAGTATGAATACTATGAATACCTGAAATATACGAACTAGTTTTATCTCGTGTAAAATATTTTGATGTTATCTTGCATAATACCGGTTAAATGCGATATTTTGGTTTTTCATAAATTTATATAGTCATCACAATAATACAAATACATGTCATCATTATTACCTATTATTACCTTAATTTAAATTAAAGTAAAATATTTTGATTAATACAAATACAAATATTCTTTATTGCACAAGAACATATACAAGTAAAACAAAGCAGAAGAAAAGTTATACAATTGGCGGCCTTATTGCTAAGGTAGCAATATCTTCCAGGCAACCAGACAGTAGGGAAAAGCTATAATAAAGATTAATAAATAATTGTTTGACTGATATATAATCATTGTTTAGTCTTAAACTGTCATATTCTTGAACTATCAAACCCTTGAACTGCCAAAGTATTGGACTGTTTTAGTCTTTAACTCTCTTTCTCTTGAACAGTCTCGCTCTTGATCTCTATATCCAATCTTGGTTTTATGTTAGTTACACTCTCTTTATGCCAAATGACTTTTGTTTTCTTGAACGAATTATATCGCTCTCGATGTCGAATCTTGGTAACTATACATTATCTCGATCTTGCTCTTGCTCTCGATCTCGAATCTTAATTTTATGTTACTTGTTTTTATGTAGAATTAAATGTGCCTTTAGTTTAATACTATTGTAAATAAGTTATCTTGCTCTCGATATCGAAACTTAGTTTTAGGTTAGTTGTTTTTATGTGTAAAACTAAATGTACCTTTAGTTTAATATTTTAGTTAAAAAGTTATATTGCTCTCGATCTCGCTCTCGAATGCATTGTCTCGCTCTTGCTCTCGATCTGTAATTGAATCATGGAGACAGAATTAAATGCATTAATCTCGATCTCGCTCTCGAATGCATTGTCTCGCTCTTGCTCTCGATCTGTAATTGAATCATGGAGACTGAATTAAATGCATTAATCTCTATCTCGCTCTCGAATGCATTGTCTCGCTCTTGCTCTCGATCTGTAATTGAATCATGGAGACAGAATTAAATGCATTAATCTCGATCTCGCTCTCGAATGCATTGTCTCGCTCTTGCTCTCGATCTGTAATTGAATCATGGAGACAGAATTAAATGCATTAATCTCGATCTCGCTCTCGAATGCATTGTCTCGCTCTTGCTCTCAATCTGTAATTGAATCATGGAGACAGAATTAAATGCATTAATCTCGATCTCGCTCTCGAATGCATTGTCTCGCTCTTGCTCTCGATCTGTAATTGAATCATGGAGACAGAATTAAATGCATTAATCTCGATCTCGCTCTCGAATGCATTGTCTCGCTCTTGCTCTCGATCTGTAATTGAATCATGGAGACAGAATTAAATGCATTAATCTCGATCTCGATCTCGCTCTCGAATGCATTGTCTCGCTCTCGCTCTCGATATCGACATGAGTCTTGTATATAATATCTCTTGAGCGTGTCTTGATCTTGTACTGTCTCTTGGACGAGTCTTGGTCTTGTACTGTCTCTAAGACGTGTCTTGGTCTTGTACTGTCTCTTGGACATGTCTTGATCTTGTACTGTCTTATGGACGTGTCTTGATCTTGTACTATCTCTTGGACGTGTCTTGGTCTTGCACTTGCTCTTGCTCTCGATCTTGATCTCGCTTTCGATATCGACATGAGTTGTATATAGATTATATTCTAACGGTTTATGCAATATTACGGTGACATATATAATATCTCTTGAGCGTGTATTGGTCTTGTACTGTCTCTTGGATATGTCTTGATCTTGTACTGTCTTTTAGACGTGTCTTGATCTTGTACTATCTCATGGATGTGCATTGGTCTTGCACTGTCTCTTGGTCTTGTATTGTCTTATGGACGTATCTTGATCTTGAACTGTCTATTGGACGTGTCTTGATCCTGGACTGTCTTGATCTTGTACTGTCTTTTAGACGTGTCTTGATCTTGGACTGTCTTGGTCTTGTGCTGTCTTTTGGACGTGTCTTGGTCTTTTACTGTCTGTAGACAGGTCTTGGTTTAAGAATAAATAAACTTAAAGAAACTATTTATTTCATAATAATAATTAATGGATTACACAAAATTCAAATACTTAATCTTATATTCGAATAAGATTAAGTGCGATTGAGAAATCAGACAAGACTATCCAACCATTATACATAAATAATAAATTATTAAATTGATGAGTCACTAAAAAGTTACAATGTAAACAGACGAATGTGAGCTAGTTACCTGGGCTGTCTTGGTTTTGTATTGTATTTTAGACGTGTTTTGATCTGGATTATTTGTAAATTTTGGAATATTCAAATAATTGATTTCTCCATTTGCAGGGGCGCAAATGAGGGTCAGGATGGACGAATGTTAAGATGGGTGGTCGTAAAATTGTCAGTAAATATGTCGGATTATGGAGAAATAATTATTTTAATATTGGGTTAATGCTATAATAAGATTTTGATAATACCTATTTATATAATGTTTGGCTGAATAATGTCATTACCTGTGCCTGAGGTGAATTTAAAAAAAGTAAAGTGACAGTTAAAAAATGTCACTTCTTGCTGGATCGTGAAAATAAAAAGATGAGTATTTTTCTGTTATTTTATAAGAAATTATAGATATTTAGCCAAAAGAATGTGTATGGAATTGTTGGATTGAAGATTAAACACATTATTGCTAAATTACAACCAACTGTAAAAATGTCTAGAATAATTAGTCATTTAGAATAAACGTATTTTCAATGGGGAAATGGACACTTTTATTTACACTTTAGCTAGTTATCCTGAGTTATTAATCTAGTATTATAACATTTTACTACAAACACATCTTGGGAAAATAATGACCAGAAATAAACTACAAAATCCATTCAAATATCTGAATACTGACAACGTGCAGAGTATAGTTACCTATGTAGTTTAGAAAATATTTGTGATGTATTTCATTATTTATTTATTTATGAGCCTGTGGTGTCCCACTGCAGGGCAAAAGCCTCTTTCCCTTCTTTCCATTTTTCTCGATCTAGTGCCAGTTCTCTCCATTCCGTAAGATAGTATTTCATACTTTAAATTAAAATACTTATTATATAAATTAAAACATCAAAAGTGGTAACTTATCGACTTAATATTTTGATGGATTACAGTTTATGAAAATCAAACCTAAGGGCATTGACTCGAAGTACCAACGACTTTCAAAGGACATTGACTCGAAGTGGACCAGTAATTCTGCCCAAGTAAACTACCTACTCCCATCAGGTTCTTAACATCATGCAAAAAAAGAAAATATCGAAATCGATACCTTAGAATCTAAGGTATGTATCGATTTCGATATTTTCAATTTAAAAAGAAAATATTTCGTTGTGTAGATTTTTTAATATTTTGGCTGTTATTTTTGTAACCTCATTTTGTTATTTTTTTTTCTTTGATGTCAGGAATACGCTGGAAGTAGTGGCAACTCGAGAGAGCATCAGGACCACAACCGCATACAAGTTTAGTCATTGTCCTTTACTTACATACATACATACATAAAATCACGCCTTTATCCCTAACGGGGTATGCCCTTTACTTACTTTCCATAAATAATTTTCTATCAAAATTTGAGTATACAATTTTTTTTATAAAACGTTTTCTTCCTTAAACACAGCCTCCGTAATCCTATTACAAAATATGAAACCATTGCCAAATCTCTTTGGCTCCTTTAGGTGGAAAAAGTTTAAAATATTCACGTGGCTAGTTAGTTATAATGGGTGAGAGGAGCTTTTTCGAGTTGCTGAGAGTAAGCCGATTAAAACCCTGATGAGACTTATACGTGAAAACATACGAGACGAGGGTGTGTTTTGTCAACATTTTTTGTAATCAATTTGACGTGATATTCATAGTAACACAATACCGGGTGTAAGGGACAGCGTACCGAAAACTGAAAGTGGGTTGCTCACTCAACGAAACTGAACAACTATCACCAGGAAATTCGTTTGGAAAAAAAAAAAAACTATCTATACAAAATGACCACCTTGATCAGACAATTTGTATGTGAAAGCCAATTTATTTTTCATTTTCTGAAAGAATCTCAGTCTCGTTGTTCAGTTGTTCATTGACTGAGCAGCCCCTTTTAGTTTTCGGTACGCTGTCCGGTAGTTTATCTAGATGAAAATGTAATAAGAAAATATTGTCATTATACCCGTCACTTACACTAATATTATACCTACATATTTTATTTAAAATTGACTACTCTTAAATAGCTAATGTCGGGCAAAATAACAGAAAAAGAGCTATCTATCAATCTGAATGTGTTCTTTGCTAAGTGGCTACAAAGCGCCTTCTGCTACTTGTTTTATTGTAGAGGGCGTAGCATTAGCTACATCAAGTTCTACGTAGTAGCTGCTACGCTTGAAGGTGTCTCCGCGATGTCTCGTACTTTAAAACTGTTTTAGGCTTTTATTGTAGTTTTGTTCATAATAATGTTATCGAATTCTGTGTTTTTTAATATTCTTAATAACGATTCAATATTTTTACTATTCTTATACAAATTTTTTAAAGTTAAAATATGTTATAATGTTTTTAAAACTTCTCCAAATGCCATAAGTCATAATTTGAGTCCGTATATTCCAAGATTTGCAGAGTGTGACAACCATGCTGGCGCCGCCTAGTTTTATATAAAGCATTACTTACGACCACTTTATCTAAAGGGGTGTGTGTGCTTAAGAATTATCGCTCTATAAGCCGCTTACTTCGACCAATTTCCATATTTATATAGGTATGGAAAAGTTACATGGAATTTAGGTTTGATATTGGAATTGTTCAAGTTGGTTCGTAGAACTGATTTCATAATCTTCATTAAACTTTGATTAGTAAAAGTGAGTAAAAATATTAAGTTGTGCCAAAGAATATCAAATATTAAGTAGCGTCACTTCTACCACGCTCTGCATTGTTTACTTAGTCACAAAATCTTGCTGGGCAGACATGGACTTTCCGAAAATAAAGTTTTCATTATCGCTAAGCTTGGCCGCTAACTCCTATGTGGAGAGCCGTGGTTTAAAATTCACCACGTTACAAATGTTTTTCGATTTTCGAATTTCATTATGTCCTGTAACTGTAACACACCGACGAATAAATTCAAAGGTTGTGTGTCGCATTCAAAGTCTACCAAACCGTACTGGGCTCACGTGGTCGACTGAGGCCCAATCGCCCTATTCAGTGTAGGCTTGTGCCCCTTGGAAGACGGGTTTACTTGCATGCCAAAGAGTTATGAAATGCTGCTGCTCATTCCATGGATATATTTCGTAGTTGATATTGAATAACTCGGCAAAAATCATAGAAATGATGCATCCACCCTACTCTTGCATCAAGTAGACCCTCTTCCGCACAACCTACACTGAATAGCTTGCCCAGAATGTACCCAGTACGTTCTAGACTTGAATGCTGTCAGACTTACCGAGATTCGTTACAGGAAAATCAACGCAAGACCTAAGATGCTGATGTGAGTATGTTAAATAAAAATATCTTACTTATTCTCCAAAATACCAGTCCACGATAATTCCAAATGCACGGAAAAAGCCACGGTATAACTATGTCATGGGAACAAAATACGTTTCGCGACACTAAAAATTTCGTACAAAATCAAAGAATATCTGAATCGAAAAAAGACTACATAAAATATATAAAAACACACAACACAAAATATTAACTAAAATTTTAGTCACATTGCTCGGCCATATTTTCTCTCACAACTATTGAGAATGAGTGCTTGTCAGATATTTCTAATGAATTGATTTTAAATTTGACGTTTCAGCCAGTATATGGGTTGTCAAAAAAAAACTTTCAAAGAGATTTCATTGTACAATTTCTAAACGAGTTTTTATTCTAATATTATTGATTAAAATAAAAAATTCAAGGCTTTCCGAAAAGCCTGTCTAGAAAAGTAACTCCCATTCTCCAGGCTTTCCCTGCCATCAAACAGAAAATGGATCTAAAATAGTGTATGAAAGTACTCATTCAAAAGTCCCATCGGGTTATTACAAATTATCTGCAAGTGAAAACGCTTTTGAAAACTTCTCTCGATCCCCTCAGATTTAATACACCGCTTCTAAATACCGTAGCTTCATAAAAATGCAAAAAAATGTCGCAACGAAGTTTCTAATCGAATTTTATCAAAGTCAAATCATGTTGAGATATTGTGCAGGGATGTATTTAAATGAGCTTTAAATATACGGGGTGTAAAAGTCAGCTTTCCGAAAACCTGTTGGGGCTATTCAATAAAACTGAACAACTTTCATGAAGAAACTCTTTCAGAAAATTAAATATTTAAACATCATCATCAGCCTGGACATAAACCTGAAACCAGGTGGAGCGATGATCTTCGTAAGAAAGCGGGCAGAAATTGGATGAGAACGGCTGAAGACCGAGCCGAGGGGCGCGCCATGGGAGAGGCCTAAATTATTAATACTCCATACAAATTGTCTGATCGAGGTGGTCAATGGTACTCGTAATTTTGTATAGGGAATAGAGAAGTCATTTTTTTTCTGAAATATGTTTTTCGTGAAAGATGTATTAGTTTCCCTATCAGTTTGCGGGAAGCCAATGTAGGTAGGAACATCGAGAGAAATTAGAAAGGCCTCTCTCTTCGTTAATTTTATTTGTCAAATGCCAATAAATATACCAGGTGTAAGGGACAGCGTACCAGAAACTGGGTTGCTCAGTCAACGAAACTGAACAACTTTCAACAGGAAATGCTTTCAGGAAATGTTCTTTTTTTTTTGCTTTTACATACTTATTTTCTGTTCGAGGTGGTCAATGACCATTTTGTTTTATTTGGGAAAGTCGAAAATTTATTGCGTTTACTGAAAGAATTTACTGTTGAAAGTTGTTCAGTTTCGTTAAATGAGCTACCCCTATCACTTTCTGGTACGCTGTCCCTTACACCCCGTATCCCCGTTGTAAGAGCCCTATATCTGACCTGATTGGATCACAAATTGTTCATGAATAAATAATATTGTAAAAGTCAACTTAAGGCGAAGATTGTCGTTAAGTTTTCTATGTTTAAATCTTAAAAGTTCTACAGCTGTTTTGTGTATTAACTGTAACTTATTTAGCATTGTCATGTCATTGCTCATAAGTAATTTAAACCCATTTTAGTTGTTATGTTGTGAGAATATGTTCGGTGGAACAATACTCGATGGCCATAAATTAAAAATAATGTGACTACTTATAACAAACTTTATTTGTGTTTCTTCAAGATAATAAAAACAAAAAATCTTCTCCTTAATATCATCAACTCTGTTTAAGGCACTCCTTGATTTTAATACACTTTCGAAAGAAATTGATACGAAAAAAATATTAGCTTCGCTGCAGAGGGGTCTTGACTACGTGATCTAAATCTGAGAACGTGCTCTGAGGAACAGTACAGGAGTCGACTTAAAAATTGAGACTTCCTTAAATAAACCCCTCTGAATAGACTTTGTACTGTGAAATGGTGATCGTTAAAGTGCTAATTCAAGATTAGTTAAGCTAAAAAACGAATGAATTCATCATTTTTGCATATTTTTTTACCTAATACGCGTCTATCTAAAGTAAAATCTAATATACCTACTTGCAATAATATTTTATTGTTCAGTTTTATAAAAAGGAAGATTTTTTAATTCGATAAAAAAATAATATTTCTTTGACGAAGATAATCACTTCAAAATTATTATTGTATTCATAAATAATCTCAAAATATATGAAATATCGTAACAATAAGTTATTGGGCATAATATTGCGAATATAATTGTCCCTATTTAAGATGAAACAAGCTCTTGGACTAACAAATTCAAATTAGACTTGTGACAAAAAATATACGATATTGTTATCTTTGATGTTGAAATTGAATACCAAACGATTTGAGACGAGTAGGTTTTAAAGATGATGCAATTTTGGCAATATTCAAATTGGTATCTTTATAAACATAAGTATAAAATTCAATTTGTTTCTTAAATAATGCGTACTATTAGAGAAAACTTACGAATTTTCATGTCTCACAGTTATTAATAATAGCATGTTAAATAAAAAAAACCCTGTTTTAAAATTACCCATAACAATAAAGTTCATATTGCAACATAGACTCAAAGAAAATTAAAGGAACGCTATTCCTACGAAAAATCAATATTACACGAACTTTGTTAAGGACCTTTCACGCTTTCCTGCAGTACCGCGACGCGACGGAATATTTTTAATTTTGAAGTTTCACACAGCGTATCTAAAAAGGTTGTAAGGGACAACACCAATCGGTCAATACGCGTAGTGTCTACCCCGCATTAAAATAAAATGTCCTTTTTTTATCTTCCACTTTTTTTGTTACGCCGAAATGGTTTATAAATTGGAGTGAGCTTAAAAGTGTTGTCTGCCTAGGCGGGAGTTTTTACAGTTTTCTTACTTGTGTCGATGCTGCGTATTATACTTATTGCGTATCTTTAAGCTCCCTTACACCAAAAATCGATCAATATAGAAACTGATCGTCTGCTATCGATCAAAGTCTAATTGATGGTGGGCCTGATATCTATGTATCTATCTTACTTTCATCTTTTTTCAGACATAACTTTTGTGTTTTTTTCTTGCGTCGACGCTGCGTTTTTTTCAGCATATGCTATCTACAAGATTGTATATCTACAAGTTCCCTTATACCACCAATCGGTCAATACACGTTGTTTCCACCCGTATCCAAGTATTTCGGGACCTCTTAAACAATTGACCGTCTGTTATTCTGTCTTTGCATTGACGCTGCGTTTTATACAGCGTATCTACAAGCTCCCTTACACCACCAATTGGTCAATACACGTTGTGTCCACCCCGTATCCAGGTAACTAGCGACCTCATCAACAATTGACCGTCTGCTATCCTTCCTTTGTATCGACGCTGTGTTTTATACAGCGTATCTAAAAGCTCCCTTACACCACCAATCGGTCAATACACGTTGTGTCCACCCCGTGTCCAAGTAACTAGCGACCTCATCAACAATTGACCGTCTGCTATCCTTCCTTTGTATCGACGCTGTGTTTTATACAGCTGCACGGTTAAGATGCATTCGGAGCGACTTTAAGTGAAACAACCGATACTTTTGGATGTCGTATATTGACTGCACTTATAGCTAATGCATACATATATATAGCGTAGTAAGTATAGTACTAAGTAGGGGCGAGTAGGTGCGTTATTACACTGCACCTTCCCCCTTGAAAGAAAAAAAAAATGTTTTATTTAGAAGACTTTTTTTTTTTACATAAAAATCTAAATTTTGGAGAAATACCACCAAATGCTTCCATTATCTTTTCAATAATGTTTATATAGAGATCCCCCCTTGAAAAGAAAAAAAAAATGTTTCATGTAGAAAATATTTTTTTTATACTATACCAACACAATTAAAAATATTATTAATTTAAATTTAAATTCAATTAATTAAGAAGAAATAAAACCTTATGTAAATGTACCTAAACATTATTAATTCCTTTATCAATGTTCATAAAGGATGGCAAAGACTACATAACACTAATCAAACAACACACAACTATTACTAAAAATTTTGTTCTAGAGTCATATCCATTTAGTTTGTCATATCCTTGTTTTATTATAAATCGCAACACTACATAACAATTTTTTTTTTTAAATCGTCAATGTCCTCATTTAGTCACAATCATAACTATTTACCATTATTTTTGTTTTTATTTGGGTTAGCTACTCCCACTTAAAAACAAATCTTACAAATCTTATTCGTACAAGCATATCCTTGATACATTATTTATATCTATGGGCCCATTACACATCGCATGCTTTTTATAAGTTTAGGTACCTTTTACAATAATATTCTGAGCGCTATAGTTTGGTTATCATACAAATTAACCTAGTCGACTTTAAACACCTGGCTACTTACTTATAGTGCCGGTTTGCGGGTCGTGCTTTCACGAACTTATATACTGGTACATTTATATTTGAGGTTTACATATATGACACTCAAGTTAGGGTCTGAACTTTAAGACTCAATGGTCTCCAACTTCTACACGGAGGGTACGGTAGCCCACACCATGATCAGATAGAAGGAATTTGATCCCTATTGTACCTAATACTCACTACCTGTATCTTGTACCTAGGTAGGATAATTACATTACGTAACATTTTACGATGTTACTTATACCTATTCGTATCGTAAACAAACAATATCGACGTATCATTTTACGTACATACGAGCATTAACTCGTGCTCACTTTCTTTACTTCCGAGCATAATTTCGTTTCTTAATAAACAATGTTGTTCATATTTCTGTACTTGATCACACAATCCTTTCTTTGAATATATTTTATGGCATAATTAGCTTCGCTGCGATTTCGGATGATCAGTCCAATAACACGCAAAACTATCTATACCACAAATTCCCATTCAATCTTCCGATCTGCAGAATCATCACAATCGAATACTCAAGACAAGCTTCAATATCATTATCAATCTTTCATTCATGAACAACATTCATCGCTACCTAACACCTTAGGTGTACATCTGTTTAGGTAGGTATCTAATATTTCTGTACAATATCATTGTACTGGGAGTTAGTAGGTAACACTGTTACGTCACTACTACTCTATAAATTGACACAACTTATAATAGGTACACATATACATAGTTAGTTCAATCAACTTTGTAAACTTCGAAACAGTATATTCTGCAAAATACTCTGTATCGGTAGAAATTGTTTCACAACTACTTTGCGTTTTTCGCTGAAATGCATCTTGTGTTGCTAAATAAAATTGATGTCCAATTTTTATCAATTATTGCGAAAGTGTGCAAAACTGCTTACACGTAACCCACATAATTTGGCTACTTACACGTGTAAAACAATTTTCAGATTTTACAAATCGCTACTTATACTTTTAAGCAAATCGACACGCCCAAGGAACAACAACGTATCTCAATTCTGTCAATTTTACAGGAGAGCAATTTTAAGGTTTAAAAAAATTCTCCTGCTTTTGTTTTTTAATTAATTTAAGTGATTGTTCGTTTTAAAGAATACATGAGACGGGTTTTATATGATGTTATATTTGTTTTTATCATAATAATTTGATTTCATTGAGTTTTATGACTTACAATTAAGTGCTAGGATGCTTATTACCTGCAAGAACAACGTAAATTGAGATACTGAGCATCAAAATTGAAGAGATGATTTAAATTTACGGCGAATACCAGTGTATGTCTGAGTTACGTTTAAGTTATCTTATGCTATTAGCACCTTTTGACCGTAAAGTAATCTAAGTGTAGGCTTGTTTGAAATTTACTTACTATAATGCAATGAAATAAAACACTTTTTCATAAAAATTTTAAGTTTTATTTATACCAAAGTATAATAATAAATGGATACCTAGTTGGCAAGTATTAGAATAGTAGTGATATAACAAAAAATAACCTCATTTCCATACCAAAGAAAAGTGTTTAATACCTTAGTAGTCTAATTATTAGAATACTAGTGTAATAACAAAAGTGAACTATTGTTTGTTTATTGTTTATTGTTTACTAGCTTTCCGCTCCTGCGGTTTCACCCGCAGCTGAGAGTTTTCCCGTGGGATTGAGTTCCCGCGCTGTTCCTACCTTTAAAATTGACGGAATTTCAATACAAACTTCCATCCCCTATTTAACCCCTTAAGGGGTGGAAAATACAAAAACGCTGAAACACGTGTTCATTATTTTTTAATCTTTAGCCCAAAAACAAAATTTGAAGATCCTGCCATCAAAATTGACGGAATTTCCATACAAACTTCCATCCCCTATTTAACCCTCTTAGGGGTGAAAAATACAAAAATGCTGAAACACGTATAAATTATTTTTTAATCATTAGCCTAAAAACAAAATTTGAAGATCCTACCTTCAAAATTGACGGACTTTCATACAAACTTCAACCCCCCTTTTTACCCGTTTAGGGAGGGAAAATCCGGAAATCCTTTCTTAGTGGGAAGTTACGTTATAAGAGGAACTTGCTCTCTAAGTTTAACGATTCTAGCTTTAGTAGTTTAGGCTCTGCGTTGATGAATCAGTCAGTCAGTCAGTAAGGACAAGCGATTTTATAAGTTTAGATTAAGGGAAACATACAGTACAGCGTATAGTTAAATATAAGATTAAACTTAAGTAAAACTAGAACCAAAACAGTTTCCACAAATAGTTGTAACATATTGACAATATTGGCAGACTTAACTTAACCTAACCTCGCAGAATAATAAAATACTGATAAAGAAATGAGAACTTTAAATGAAATGAGAACAAAATAAACTAAGAATACTATACTCCACTCAGCATCAAAAAATAATTTTCCCCATACTAAAACCGTCATTTAGCATGGCAGGAATCACCCTTCAACAATGAATGGAGAATAGGTTCTTATTATATGCAATTATATCAAACCTGACAGCTCCTACTAACAGAAGAACAAACAGGAAATACATTATTCTATTCGTTGCTGACTTTTATGGAAACAAACTTATTTATAACCTCTTTCTTGAATTTAGTAAGTGTTAAAACAAATGGATCAATGTCATCGAATTTGGTATTGATAGACTTTAAAGATCTAGAAACAAAGGAATTAGATGCGTAATTTGTTCTAACAAGAGGGTAAGAGAATAGCTCCCTACGCCTAAGGTTGTGACCAGGACATTTAAAACCAATATTACTAAGAAGAACTGGTGAACTTCAACTTCCTTGTGCAAGATTTTATGTATCAACAGTACGTCTCTAGAAATGCGGCGATCTTCAAGTGTAAGAAAATCTACATTAGTAATTTTAGAACCTACGGAGTTTCTGATTCTATATGTGATAGGTTTGATAAATTTATTTTGAATACGTTCCAGTGAATATTTGTGAACTTGATACTGAGGATTCCAGACTGTTGAACAATACTCGAGAATAGGTCTTACTAAAGAATTGTAAAGTAGTACAAGAGTGGATATATTTTTAAAATCTTTTCCTACTCTGATCAAAAAACCGATCATCCTGTAGGCTTTAGAGGATATATGTTCTACGTGGGATTTAAAGAGTAACTGTCGTCAAGGAGTACATCCAGGTCCCGCAGCTCGGACACTCTGTTAATTATATCCCCATTTAAGTTATAATCGAATATTATTGGTTCTGGTATTATTCCTTATTCATACCAAAGCAAAAGTAATTAATACCTAGTTGGCTAATATTAGACTACTAGTACTACATCAAATATAAACTTGTTTTTAACCCGAAGATAAAGTACGGTCATTTTCAGACACTAAATACAACAAAAATAAACCTTTTTTTCATTCATACAAAGAAAAGTAGAAGCACGTAGAAGGCAAATAATTGCCTCGATTCTGCGCATGCATTTCTTAGCTTAAGCAGGCAAATGATACCTGTATATGTCCTGTCTCTTTTCTTTTCCGTATTTGTGAAATTGCCAGGAGTATCCTAAAATAAGCTAAGAATTGCGTACGCACATTCGAGGCCATTACAATACAATAAACGCAGCTACCGCTTAGGATCACTGGGAAGACAGCAGCATCGTAAGTATTAAATTGATGCAGCTGCCACTTAAAATCACAGGAAAAACAAAAACATTGTAAGTATTGGATAGACGCAGCTGCCACTTAAGATCACCGGGAAGACAGCAGCATCGTAAGTATTGAATAGACGTAGCTACCACTTAGGATCACAAAAAAAACAGCAGAATCATACCTAAGTATTGGATAGATGCAGCTGCCAATTAGGATTACCGGGAAAACAGCAGCATCGTCAGTATTGGATATTCGCAGCTACCACTTAGGATCACCGGGAAGACAGCAGCATCGTAAGTCATGGATAGAAGAAGCAGCCACTTAGAATCATAGGAAAGACAGCAGCATCGTAAGTAATGGATAGACGAAGCAGCCACTTTTTTTGTATGTTACGCTGTTTATTCCTTTGACATGGGGGTCGGAGTCGTTTTTAGCAAACACGGACTTCGACGAAGCAGCCACATAAAATCACAGGAAAGACAGCAGCATCGTAAGTGTAGCGTACATCGAATGCGCCACATCAAGAAACAGTAGTCCTGAAATGCGGTGTCGAAGTTTGCACGGCGATCTGCTTGTATACAACTTCCAAACTACTCCAGTTGAACTTCGGTCCCTTGGTCACAACACCCGACCAGGAGGGTAGCTACTCTTTACTCATCCATCATCACTAAGCCAATTTTCTTCAGCAATTAACTCCTAAATAAGTATTGGACAGACACAAACACAACAGTTTTTGAAGATCACAAGGAATACAGCGGCATCGTAAGTATTGGATAGATGCAGCTGCCACTTAGAATCACAGGATCTTTCCTGCAGCAGCATCGTATTTGATAGACACAGCAGCCTTTTAAGATTACAGGAAAGACAGCGACATCGTAAGTATTGGATAGTCACAGCTACCACATAGGATCGCAGGAAAGACAACAGCGTCGTATTGGCTAGACACAACAGCCTTTTAAGATCACCAGGAAGACAGTAGCATTGTAAGTATTGGATAGTCGCAGCAACCACTTAGGATCACAGGAAAGACAGCAGCATCGTAAGTATTGGATAGATGCACGCAGCTGCCACTTATTATCACAGGGAAGACAGCGGCATCGTAAGTATTGAATAGTTGCAGTTATCACTTAGGAACACAGGAAAAACAGCAGAATCGTAAGTATTGGATAGACGCAGCTGCCACGTAGTAACACCAGGAAGACAGCAACTCTGTAAGTATTGTATAGACGCAGCTGCCACTTAGGATCACCGGAAAGACAGCAGCATCGTAAGTATTGGATACATGAAGCAGCCACTTAGGATCACAGGAAAGACAGCAGCATCGTAAGACACAGCAGCCTTTTAAGATCACAAGGAAGATAGCAGCATCGTAAGTATTGGATAGACGCAGCTGACATTTAAGGAGAAGACAGCGGCATCGTAAGTATTGAATAGGAGGTCTATCGTCACTCACTCTCCTCCTCCCACACTTCCCTATCGCACCTCCCATTTTTCACTTCCCGCTCATCCCTCACTCCTTTTTCATCCGTCACTTTCTTTTATCCCTCACCTCCCGCATATCCCTCACTTCCCTATCGTCCCTTTCTTCCCCCATGTCCTTCCCTCAACCACGCACTTTATGAAGAGACATACTTGTTTCTTATATTTAATTAATCATTTTTATAATTTGCAATTATTTCTTATTCCAAAGATAAAGGACGCAAACATAATTTCAAAAGTGTAACATATTAACCAGCTCTGATGGCCTAATAATAATTTTGGTGGCGCAACTTAATTATGGTGGTGCAATTGAATTTTGGTGGCGCGATTTTTACACCAAAATTAGTTTTCGCCACCAAAATGGCGTTTTCGCCACCAAAACACGGCCACCAAAATTATTTTTTTCACTTTAAATGATTGTAACGCGCTATTTGTTCTAATATAGGAAATTATAGATATACTTTCAAAAACAATACTACAAGGCAATTTGAACGATAGCAACAACTTGGAAAAATCACAACACACACGGTCAATAAATGAGTAAGAAATATTTCAAAATATTTGTACCCCATGCCACCAAAAGACATATTTATGTTTTTTGCTGAAAGATGAAGCCCATCTGCAGCTGATTATCACTTGCAGCTGGTTGAGCACATTGAACTGGAGCAGGAAATGTGGACATCGTGTTTGTGGAACTAGCCATTGTTGATTTAAGAGCGTTCAAAAATTGACCACCAAAATTAGTTCGTTCTCCCGGACACTTCTTTAAGTTACTATAATTTCTAAACTTCTTAGACAGTATGCGTTAATTTTCCATTTTTATATTAAATTAGTTCAATCAGATCACAGTTTTCTAAATTACTAAACTAAACTGTCTCTTAAACAAAAGTTTTCAAAGGGTTTCTGCCGCAAATCGGGTAGCGGACACTCCACTAAAGTTAGAAAATAGCCCTTTATGATTTAATTCAATCATATTACACTTATTTAATAGGATTGAAATTTATGTTTCCATGTAGTAAAATACCCATATTTTATGTTAAAAAATATTTCAGATCGTTTTTACAGATTTAAAATAGTATTTTCACGCCGGACGCACTAAAAATGCGGGTGGGAAAATGACCCAAATACAACATCAAATTTATTCCAATTAAACTGAATTTACCGTTCACCAAAAACTAAAATACTGGAAAATATATTCGTAATTCAATTTACTATTATGTTCCCAAGAAATCAGAATGAAAAAGTACTGGTTTTAAAATTTTAAATAAATATACGATGTTTCGATTTTCTAATGCGCTATTTCCGATTTGTAACGAAACGACTAAAACATATTAATTCAACTTAAAATGATAATGACTTATCTTCATTCATATAAAATACGGAGGAAATCAACGTAACTCAATTTGCAATATTGTTGCATGTACATTTATCTAAAAAAAAATACGGTCAAAACAATGTAAGTAAAGATAAGTTGCTATGTTTTTAAAAGGGAGCCTTTTTGATCCATAAAACAAAATTGTAGTTCAATATAGCACGTTTTATCCGTCGAACATGTGTTTTTTTCAGAAATCGACCGCAGGTTACTTTGTTATGATTCTCGCTAACTTCGGTTCTATTGCACTTAGAGATACGTTTGTTGGACACAAATGTAGAGAAAAATATGATAAAGAAGAATATGAACTTAACTCATTTTTGTCGTAACTCAAGTTACGTTGTTGTTCCTTGGGCGTGTCGAAATGTTCTTTATTTTTCTACATAGATTTCAGGAAGTAAAATTTTGCGTATTCAGTATGAAGTGATACTTCACGCAACAACAAAAAAAAAGTCAAATCTTACATTAGTCAGACAACAGGCGTTTTAAGTACTGCCTAACTCGTAAGGTTTAAAGGTATGACTTTATGTATACGTATGCAACTTACATAAGCGCGTGTAGTATCTACGCGTCTAGGCTATGTAGGTCGTGACGACAGCAACGCTGACTTGGCGTGCGCATACGATGTGGCGCGCGCGGCTCAGTCGTGGATACCCCGTAGGTCGCATGTTCGATTTCTTCTTTCTCTAACGAACAAGCTGCTCCACATCAGACCCGATCAATGAAATCTCCCGGCGCCCAGCAGACATAATCCTCGCATCAACTAGGCTTGAATATACTGCGAGCGCCCAGCAGCTACAACCTCTTCATGATCTTCTTATAATGTATCTCCTCGTCATGGGGATATCCTCTTCATGGGGTGCTGTCATCATCTTTAATAATTGTACTGGATCTCTTCTATAATTTTACTGGAACTGCATCATTTTTGTTTAGTGGTTTGGGTATGTTTCTCTGTGGCCATCATGTTTATTATTTTTCTGTCCATCATAGCTTAGGTAATTAATGTCGTTTTCGACGAACTTCTCGTCACCCGTGGAACCATGTCTCTATTGCACTGTATACCTTATTGACATTATGCTCAGTGCGTGGCCAGTTCCTTCAAGAATAGGCTTTCGCTGCGTGGTCAACTGCGACGAGCTGACGGTGGCGCTGGACTTCAACCAACGCTGCTGCCATGACGTGTCCATTTTATTTCTCGTTCACTTTTTGCATTTATAAAGTCTGAAGATTATTATCATTATCACTCATTTTTATTGTTCTTTTTTCCACTCAATCTTAAAAGTCATTTATTTCACGAATCACTGAATTGTCTGTGACGTGGCAATTAGATTTTAATTTTCACTTCTCGGTTCTTTACTGGGTTCATGGGATATTTTTATTAACACGAACAAATTATTAACTTTTATAATTTTTCCCATGATACCCAGCTCTGTCCAGAAGGGACAAAGCTGGCTAGGGTCGCCATGCACGGTTAAGATGCATTCGGAGCGACTTTAAGTGAAACAACCGATACTTTTGGATGTCGTATATTGACTGCACTTATAGCTAGGGATGTGAAAAAATAATCGATTTTTACTTTAATCGATTATTTTAAAATATTAATCGATTTTTACGTGTCGATTATTCTAACTCAAATAATCGATTTTTAAATAATCGATTAAAGAAACTGCCCACACAAAACGATTTTTCGCGCCATCTATATCTATGAGCGTGAACTTACTACTCAGTAGTGGGTTGATTGATTGGTGTCGCGTTTGGTGTAATTATGACAGTTTACATAGGTAGATGGCGTTTAACACTCATGTCGGTAAAACAGTTTGTTTTGCTACACAAAGTTTTCTAATGAAAATAGATAGTTTGAAACAACGGTTTGAAAGGTTTATATTTTCTTTCATTTGTTAAATGCGGTTTAACAAATTCTGTGCGTCGATTTCGTGATTTTTAAATATTAAAATGTCTTCTAAACCCTATAGAAGCGAATGGCGGCAGTATTTTGTGATAAATAATACATCTGCCAAGTGTAAATACTGTCCCAAAGTGCTTAAAACCTGTAGCAACACAACAAATTTAAAACAACATATGGAGCGAAAACATCCCGCTGTAACTGTAATACGAACTATGCAGGTAAATCATATTAACTAGTTACTTCGCATATTTCTTAATAAGTCTATCACATTTCAAGTAATCCTTCCTTACATTGTATTAAGCAAAGTCGCTTTCCGCGTCTGACCGTCCGTCCTTTTAGGGTTTTTTTAGGACCAGTTGACGACTACTTAATTTCAAAAATTTTGCAAGTCATCAACTGGGCCCTAGGGACGAGTTAATTAGGGACAAGTTGGTGATAAACCAGGGGCAGGTCGCTAGTATGATTATATCTACAATATATTTTATTCCCACAGGACTCCTGCCAAGAGATGAGCCAAGACCATGACGACACGACTGCAAGTAGAACGATATCCCTTGATGACTCAGGACCATCCACATCAGCGACAATACAGCCTGTAACTTCTACACCAAAGCGTGCCAGGGCGAGTATAGAGGCATCTTTTTCGAAAGTCATAGAATATGCTGCCGGTGGCGAAAAGAATAAAGAAATAACTCGAGCGATATCAGAGATGATATGCCGCGACAGTCTTCCATTCAGTGCCGTAGAAGGAGAAGGTTTTAAGAAATTAATGAAAACTGTTGCTCCTTTGTACAAGGTTCCATGCCGTAAAACTGTGACGAATTTCATAGATTCTAAATACGAAGAAATGAAAGCAATTGTTATCGGCAAACTACGACTGGTTAAAGAGGTATGTCTCACAGTAGACGAATGGAAAGACTTACAACTAAAGAGTTATCTAGGTATAACTGTACACTATATACAGAATTACCAAATGAATTCATTAAATATCGCATGTTTCCCACTGCACGATAACCATACGGGGGAGTATTTGTCAGAAATGATAGTTAAAATTTGCGAAGAATGGGGTCTACCTAACGACAAAGTTGTATGTGCTACTACTGATAACGGCTCTAATATAGTTAAAGCGATTGAATTAACGTATGGTCGTGCAAGACACATTCGTTGTATAGCACACACATTGAATTTGGTCGTGGACAATTCTGTTACAACCAATGATATAAAATGTTTCATAGATAAAGTACGTAGAATCGTTACATGGTTCCACCAAAGTGGTGTTGGTGCTGAAGAACTACGAGAAACACAAAGAGGCGAAAATGTACCAGAAGGGAAATTAAAACACTTGATAGGGGATGTATCCACAAGGTGGAACTCCCAACTCTTTATGATAGAACGATTTATTATAATGAGTGGCACTATTGGATCTGTACTGATCAAACACCCTAATGCGCCGCAAATGCTTTCAGGTAACGAAATTGTTGTATTAAAGGAATTTGAAAAGTTACTGAAGCCATTTCAAAAAGTTACCGAAGAAATGAGCGGAGAAAGCTACGTAACGGCAAGTAAATCTATACCCATTATGAAATGTTTGAGGAGTATTTTAGATACAATTATTCCAACAACGGATTTGGGTATTAATTTAAAAGAAGTTTTAGTAGCTGAATTAAACAAAAGATTCGGTAACGTTCAGAAAGTGCATCTGTTTTCAACGGCAACCTTTTTGGATCCGAGGTTCAAAAAAATACATCTTGATGATGCCGTAGCTTTATCAAGGACGATCACCTATCTGAAAAGATGTTTAAACACTGAAACTGAGGAAAATGCGGATTCTGCATCAGTAGCGGTTAGTTCTGCATCATCAGCATCTTCAGTTGCTGTTGTCGGCGAGCAAGAGCAAGATATATGGCAGGCTCATCACAAGATAATGGCAGCTAGTGCATCTAGGAGTGTGAACACGGAATTAGACCTTTACATTGCGGCACCATTATCTGGTCTAAAAACAGATCCCTTGGCTGTATGGAAAAGTTATGAGGGGGCTTTTCCAAAGATGACTGAGTTGGCTCTAAAACACCTTTTAGTAATGGCATCTTCTGCACCCGCAGAGCGGCTGTTTTCTAAAGCCGGTAATATTGTCAGAAAAGCACGGAACCGAATTTTAGGTAAAAGGTTAAATAAATTATTGTTTTTAAGTTCCCTTCCAGACAAATTCTGGACCTAAAATGTCCTTTCCTATACCGGATGTCAATTCGTAATTAAAAATAAAAAGTTTCAATATTTTTACATGGCAGTTTTTTTTATTTCATAGAGATGATAGAGATAAGAAAGGCAAGGTAAGTACTAAAATTTTAGAAAAAAATAATAAAAATAAATCGATTTTAATAAAAAATCGATTATTTTTAAAGAATTAATCGATTTTATTTAATCGATTATGTTATCGTGCAATATAATCGATTATTTAAAAATCGATTTTTTGTAGCTTAAGTCACATCCCTACTTATAGCTAATGCATACATATATATAGCGTAGTAAGTATAGTACTAAGTAGGGGCGAGTAGGTGCGTTATTACACTGCACAGCGTATCTAAAAGCTCCCTTACACCATCAATCGGTCAATACACGTTGTGTCCACCCCGTATCCAAGTAACTAGCGACCTCATCAACAATTGACCGTCTGATATCCTTCCTTTGCATCGACGCTGCGTTTTATACAGCGTATCTAAAAGCTCCCTTACACCACCAATCGGTCAATACACGTTGTGTCCACCCCGTATCCAAGTAACTAGCGACCTCATCAACAATTGACCGTCTGCTATCGATCGAAGTCTATTGATGGTGGGCTGTCTCGCCGATGGTAATTCACCGATACTCTGTACTGTTGTAACTGGATATTGAGGGATCATATTTTGGTTACCCAACAGTTATAAATGATACTCTATGCGCCCACTGGGAAATAATTGTCATATTTAAATTATGGGTGTAGACAATTTTTGTAAACAGCACGTATATGGAAAACAAAACTTCCACATAACCACTTTATTTTCTAACTTTATGCCGAATAAGATTATACTTAATATCTAAACTTAAATCTACTCTACAGATGTTTTTTATTTGAAGTGTGTAACCTCCGGAACTGATGAGCAGATGTCAATAAAATGCTGATAGGCAAATTACTTATCCGCGCAGAAGAACACCTTTCTTTCATGTGTACACTCACTATGCAGGGCGTAAAACCGTGAGCAGAAAACTCTCAAATCATATATTATTATACAACGTGTAACATAAAGGGTATATGCGTCGTGAAATGTCATATAAATTTCACCCAATCTACCCATGAAACTGAACAACTTTCCCTAAGAAACATAGGTCGAAATACGAAATAAAAAAATTTGACTTCCCATACTAAATGTGCTATCAGCTGATGAATTTTGTATGGAAGGTCAAATTTTTTTTTTCGTTTTTCGATCTATATTCCTTAGGGAAAGTTGTTCAGTTTCATGGGTTGATTCACACATTTCACGATGCATATACCCTTTATGTTACACGTTGTATTTTGTAACATTATAGTGCGAGTTATAAATTGGTGTCCACATCGACACGCATAGATAACCACAATAATGCAAAGTACACTAATTAATATTGTAGCTGCGAATAGATTGGTCACAGGACACTGCTCTCTACAATGTATAGGGTGCGGTTAATTATCAAACGATTACCTATACTACTCTATGTATCAAATTGTAGTAGTTACTGTAGTGGATAGTTACTGGTATGGCTGGTGAAATTACCTGTAGTTTCCGTGGTTCTCACACAATGACCGATGTTCTTGCTGGTCACTCATCATCTCCGTAGTCTCTTCCCGTATTTCACAGGATCGGCTTCCTAATCTCCCCTAGATTTTGAATAAGCATACTGGGGTTTACACAACCATTGATCTCCGCAACCCAAAAGGAAAACCAAATCCAATCCTAGATAAGGCTTTTTTTAGTGTGATTTTTGCGTGCGTCGCGTCAATTTGCTGCGACAATGAGAAGCACCTTGTTGGATTTAAATCAAAATTCAATGTTTCTTGTATGACTAGGACTTCTCTTGATCCTTTTTTTTACCTCTTCTTTTCAAAATTCAATCAAAATTTCTTTCTTACTAAATTACATTGTTCCAGTAGTTTCAAGTATTGTCATTTAATTCCATCCCCTGTATCAACATAGGTACCAGCCTCTTACGACTAGGCATAAATTGTCAAGCTACTCTACAATATGACAGTCCATTCATTCATCCACATACATTTTCATACATGAATGTACAATCTGTCATCTCTATTTCATTCATTAGGTACAGTAAAAATGTTACAACGTGTACTCAATGAAAATGTTTCATGTTCTTTGAGAGAGGGGTCAGTTTAAAAAAAACATATTAATAGGTACGAATAAGCAGAATGGCCAAAAATTATACACATTTGCTGCACCGATATGAGTCTACCTCTGGCGGCTTTCTGGAATCACTGAGAATTTAAATCTAAAATCGAACCCTAAGGTGTCGATTGTAATAAGCTACATTTTAAGAGAAAAGGTAAGAGAATCCTAAAAGAGTACCCTAAACCGACGAACGTGTATGAAAAGATTAATGAACGTGGATGAAGCGAAAGAAGTATGTAAGGATCGTAGCAAGTGGAAAGATGTGGTCTCTGCCTACCCCTCCGGGAAAGAGGCGTGATTATTATGTATATATGGTAAGAGAAGCCTACATCCTGTTGTCTTGAGTTTATTTTCCAAAAATTGTTGTAATCGGTTACGATTTGACGGAGAGATTTGTACAGCGTTTGTATGAAAAACTGCTCACGGATTAACATCTGAATAAAAATAATGAAATTAAAATTACAAAACCATTCACATAAATAGTTTCTTTAATGAATAAGATATTGCTGCTAAAACTATTTACCTAAAGTGTCGAAGACTAATATCCGTTAGTAACTTTGTCTTCTAATATAATCAGCTTGGGGCTCAGCTGTTGAAGTTCTCAGAAGTAATTTGTTGAGGACCTACTTACTTGATATTGATTTTGTGAACTTCAGCTAATAACGGTTTCAAGTATGCCAGCAAACTGGACTCGATATTGCTGAAAAGTTAATTTTAAATAATGATACAGCTTTTATTTTCTTGCTATTTCTTTCATGTATGTTACAAGTGAGACAGGGAAATAACAGACACTAACATTTTAAACTATATTTTATTTTATACTCCATTTTGTTTCAAGAAAAAAAAAATGTCCCTCTAAAACACTGATTTAGTATGGCAAAAATTATTTCCTTTGTATAAAGTATGGGGTAAGAATTGCTTCAGGTATTGTATTGTATAATAATCCTTTTAGTTTCATGGTTATTCTTCACACTCGATACTAATGCAAAACAAAGCGCGCAGGCATCCAAATATCTTACTTTTGAGTAGGTACCTACCTACTTCAAAATTCATTGCTGCTTTAAGCATTATAATTAAAAACGGCAATTCGATACACAAAGCTTAGCTTATTTTAAAACTAATTTTGAAATCACGCGCAGAATATTCTGCAGCTGGTTCCAACATGCTAACTGCTATAGCCCGAAACCATCACCATGCAGTAAACCCCTAATTATCACAACCGACTAACGAAATAATCAAGTGTGAACCGTTGAACTAGGCACAACTAACTGCATCTCAGTAGTTCCAATTCCCTCTGAAACCACAGACTATGAAAATGTAAGACAGTGGTTAAGCATATGGATATTGTGGAGCTCTGAAGAAGCACACTCAGTCTCAATATAGATAATAATTATGGTTTTGTCATGCTTAAATTATAACATCATCATCATCGCATTTTGTCTAAGATGTTCTAATTTTAAGCATGACGAAAACATATTTTCTTTAGTTTTCGTTGATACTTATCGCTCCTCAACTTTACCTCTACATCATCATTTATACCTCCATCATTTTTATATCCTCTAAACATGGATCTCTCATAGAGCTCTCGACTTCAACAGGATTAAGTTTTATTATTTTAATACCCATAAGACAAACATTCTAGATACTTCGCTTATGACAAGTAATGTTGAAATTACCTTCTTTACCAAACGTTTTGTTTTAAGGAAATTGACAGGAATTTTTGGGATGGCATGGGATCTAATTATTAGTGCAAGTTCGACGGTGAAAGTCTTCACCAAGTCCCGCCTGGTATTTGACTACCCTATCACCAGAGCCAAACATGTTGCTGACTACGACGTGCTAGTGCTAGTCAAGCATCTGAAAAACAATAAGAAGCGTCATCTACACATTGCCTATCTTTGTCTGGCATACACAACGCCAGCACTAATTGTTTTGGAGGCGATCCAACTCGCACACTTACCGCAATTTCATGTACATGCATTCGGGAAATTATTTTGTTCCGATGGTCTTCATTAGAGACTGTAAATTTAAGAGTATATTGTGTTAGGATGTTGCGGATTTTGAAAGTGGGTAGAAATTGCATACTTTGTGATGTAATGTATTGTCAGATGAACCGATTGAAGAAATTTCATTATGTGGTGAATGTTCTGTGGTGAAATAAACTTTTTGGAGCTGTGAATAGAATCCCTCAATTTTCATGCGAAGTTTTGCCTTTTTTATTGATCTCAACCAATACAACAAGGTACAAAAATTAAATTATGCATAGGTACTTTTAACAAAATGGAAATTGTTCACCGAATCGCAATATTTTACATCCTGTGTAATGAACTGTACTAATATTTTCAAATTATTAACTAAATTAAAATCTTTTGTTTGGTGAAATTAATTAATTTATAATTTTAAAACGTACTCAAATATTTGCATATTAGACAGGTGTTGAAACATTTCGATTCGGTATTAAAATCCGCTGTTGAAACAGCACCTCCCGTATGTTGCGGCTTTGCGGTGGTTTTGTTATACATTAATGAAATGAGTGCAAAATGAAGCTCCAATACTTCATTAGTTGTTAATGAAGCTTGGTGATAAGTGTTACTGTTAATTATCATCAATGATATTGATTTTACTTACAAAGGCAGAAGTTTGGGAACATTATGTAAAACCGCATGATGGAAACCAAAAGCACTTGATTTTGGAATCAATCTGTTACAAAAAAGTGCGTCACACACACACACATATACTGATGTCGTTGCTTACACGTTAATGTGGGTGTGTGTGTGACGTGTTCCTATTCCTAGTGTTCATCAGTAGTGTTATCTCATTATCGTTGTATGAAGCTTTGTCTCTGTACCGTTTATTTACTTATGTTGAAAAAGATGATGTATGAAAAAAATATATCCGAACATTATTATTATTAGAAAAAAATGGCTTTTCCATACAAATTATCTGATCGAGGTGGTCATTTTGTACGGGAAAGTAATTTTTTTTTTCATTTTCAGAAAAATAAATCCTGGCGTAATTTGTTCAGTTTCGTTGACTGAGCACCCCTATCAGTTTGCGGGAAGCTGTCCTTTACACCCCGTATTTTAAAGTATGGATGAAATAATAAAGTTACAGTGAAAAATAAGATACAATCAGTGTAAAATTTATAGCTGTGTTTGATGCCAACACTTAAAAACAAACGGCGTCGGAATGTTCTCTTACAATTTGTAGTTCAGTGTGTCACTAGTAGTTTGTGATTGATCACTAGTGTTGTAGTTAAGTGGGGGTCTTTTTTAAAGGATTACCTATATGGATGATATGATAATTTATGAGGTAAGCTAAATAGACAATCGAGAGCTAAATCGATAAACTAAAAAATCGAGAAGATAATTTGCGATATTTTAAAGTGCACTTGAAGTGCACTGCACTTGAAAGATAATCGGGAACACTATTATTTTGATATCTTAACAATCGATCTAATAAACTAGTTACTATAAATATTTTTATATGGATTTGAAATGCGGTCGTCCTATGTACCTATTGCAGAGTGATCTTGATCATTTGGGTCAAAGGTGTTCGAGGATAAATAGACGATAGAGCTCTCCCAAAATCCTTAAAGCCACTAGCTCTTTCACACCGATGAAAAACCTAAACTTGGGTATGGAAGATTTTAAACATCCCCACATAAAACTACATACATAAGTCACGCCTTTGGCCCTTACAGGGCAGGCAGAGCAAAACGTCTAGTTAAATTAAAAGCGTCACGTCTTGTCACGTCAAGCAAAGTGTGGGAGTCTTCAACTGTGCATTGATATAATGATGAGTCTTTCGTCTAAATTACAATACCTACACTGAAACCCTCGAATTTCGTAGCTGGTTTTTACAACATGCTTGGAAGGAGAAACACCCGGCACATTCTATGTTTTTCTATCACCCCCAGTCCAGCATGGAAGTACCATACAACTAGCACATCATTTAATTTCCGAATAAACATTCAGTTAGTGACAGACTATTTCGCACTATCTCTGCATCGCGCGTTTCGCATTGCACGCCCGAAATAATTATTACAGTCGAGGTCACGCCCACTCGCGCATTTTATTTTCTCTTGTGCACGCCGCTTTTCTGCAGTGTAGTAAATCGTCAATATACAAGGTCTTAAGCCCTGTATGTTTAGGTGCATTATTAAGTATTTTCTCAAATACTGTAATGGCTTATTAATTGGTAAGGTGGTGTATAGTGTATGATTTATTAAATGAATGATACGACGTGGCAGTATTCCATCCTAGCCAGCAAGATAGAATCATTTCTTATTACAGCATTCAGTTTGTAAAAAAAGGGTTAAAAAGTATTTTCTTTGAGATAACTTAAGAATGTTCTACCCTATATTAAAGCAATTTCATACGAGGACCAATATCTTTCAAGTAGCCAAAGATTCTGAAAGTTAAAGGACCTTGTATAAACAGAATGACTTTGTTTGTTAGCTTTTAACAGTTGTTCGACATTTGTACAGGTCAAGACTATTTTTCTTTTCTATCTGTTTTTTTATTTTATTATTCGAGAGTGGAAAGTGGTGTCTCAAATTGTTTGTAACAGTATCATTATCGGGATGTAAGGTAAGGACTATCTTTACTTTACTAATATTACAAAATTATTATACGTTTATAGATAAGTACCTGTTTTGATATGATTATGAGGGGGGTATCGAGCGGGTATCGCGAAAAGGGCCGTCAATTAAGCGCTAAGTAATAAAATATCTAAAAATATGAGCTTTATCTCAATTATATCCTATACAAACCCTTGGATCCCCCAGTTTATGTAGGAGAAGCTGGTACATTCTATTTTATTTACGTCCAGTAAGTTTTGAATGGCTTCCATTCAAAACAAAACGGTCTCAGTACTTTAGCACGTGTGCTCTATGTACCAGGCTACCAGCTGACCTAAGAGGTTATCGCACAGGTCAACGCATCTCAATAAGTATTCTATCTAAAGTATCGCTCCTTGATCACGTCCAATCGAGGAATGTGTACTTGTATCTTCACGAATATAAATTTTATCACTAAAAATAGTTTTTTTTTTTCATTGAACCATAAAGCTGATTAATTACCTACACTCAGGGTTTGAAAGATGATGCAGTTTCAATATTAAAAAAAAGAATAAAAATATTATCTGATGGTTCCTTCATTTTATTATATTTAATTTTATTAAATAAATAATTTAAAAAATACTTATCTCATATTCTGTTTTTTTTTTGAGTAATCAGATTTAATAATAAGCATTTAAATGTAATATAATAAAATGATGTTAAATTAGTATTTAAAACGTAGGTTTTTTTCAGTTTTTTTAAAGTAATTTATAGGTAAATTTTTATTGCTCTTCCATTACTTTTATTCTTGAAATTATTATTTTCTACCTACCTAACAAGTGTTATTTTTGTTATTTTATAATTTTTTAGGTGTTTTTATGTCTACAAAATAATGAAATTTACCTACGTTTATTGTCATAAAGAAAAATTACACAAATATGAGCGAGAAGCTTCTAAAGAACAGTTTTTCATTCATGGCTGCTACGATTCCGTAGCAATAATGTTGCATCTGTATTTAAAGAGTCATGCGAAGATCCTAATTGCAGAGCGCTGATTACTCTACCATTCAGTAGATAGATATTAAACTGCATAAAATAACACTGAACTACTATACGGGGAAGGGACAGCGTCCCGCAAACTTATAGGTGTTGTTCAGACAACGATACTAAACAACTACCACCAGGTTTTTTTTTTTCAGGAAATGAAAAAAATAATTTGCTTTTTCATACAAAATGACCAGCTCGATCAGACAATTTGTATGGAAAAGCAAATTTTTTTTTCATTTCCTAAAAAAAACATGCTGGTGATAGTTGTTCAGTATCGTTGACTGAGCAACCCCTATCAGTTTGCGGGACGCTGTCCCTTACACCCAGTATAAGTAGGTTTATAAAACCTCAATAGAAAATAGAATACTTTTAGGTCCTCGCGTCAATCACTATTTATTACTCTTATCTTTACAAACTATAAATTGCTATTTATGCGGAACTGAATGCTATCAGTTGATGTTATTTATTACATCTAGTGTAGGTACCTTAATGTATATAAGTATTGATTTATATTAACTTTTAAAATATTTTAAACGTATTCTAATGATTCAGACTGTCAGTCTTTTAATTTTAACATGCTTTATCAACGCATTCTAAACTGATGAAAAAAAGAATTAACCCGCTTACCCGCCAAATCACACAACTTCAACACCACAGCACATTATCACAAACACAAACCACTGTAGGTAGTTACACAAAAGTACACAACTTAGTTACACCAACCACTGAAATCCGAACTTTTGGCCACGTGTTGCTCGCTGTACGCGAAAATCCCGCACTTTTACTTGCAGACTGAATTCACAGAGTTAAAGCCGTTGTCCTAAAAAACAAATAACAAAACACAGACTGACAAAAATACTGGCATGAATTAAAACAACTGTTTACGAAAAATAACTCGCGTATTTGAAAAAAGAACACCGCAAATCAACAGCATTCCAACATAAAACACTATCAAAAATGAAATGCTGGCTGAAATTTTAAAAACAAAAGTTAGAAGTAAAAACTTCGGGGTAAATTTGAATTCGAAAAAAGAAAACCACAGAGTAGTGGTTCGCGCCACTCTTCCTCACAACTGACTGACAACTGCCCGCGTATAATGCCGTGTACACATCAACAATTTATTTTCATATACTTACCTAAGCAGCGCATACATCGATTGAAGAAATTGGTATCGGTTATTTTGAACAAAAGGGGCTGGAATTTAATGAACTGATCAATTTAAAGGAGTGGTGCTTGAATATCGACTAAATTATTATCTGTTTAATATTGACAAAAATTTTAGGAATTAAACTAAGTCGATCGAGATTAGGTAGATTTTAATTTTTTAAATATGAGTATGATTGTGAATAATGAAAAACCACAATCGAAAAAATATATTATAGAATACTTAGTTAACAAAAAATGAAAGAATGACAAAGCATGATTATATTTTTCTGAAAATTATACCTAACTGATTCCAAAAACTTCAATCCTCAAAAGAAGCCCAAATCTCAGTCATCGATCGTCGTTAATTTTGTTTCTTTTCCTTTTAATTCTATTTTTAAAATGAACCAATGACTTGGCGACGATTAAAGAGGGATTATAGCAGGTGTTTGTTATTTTTTTAAACGCATCTGAAGTCAATCGATCTAATTGCTCCCGAATTCTAAATATAAAAATTCACATCGTTATCGCCAGAATGTTTGGCAATAAATATAAAAATGTTATGGATGGTATGTTGCGAATTATGATCGAAATGAAATTTTATTTTGAAAAACAGGGATCTGAAAATATGCAATGAACAATAATGACATGTAATAATATTTTGACTTACTTTTTATTCTATTTATGTTAAGTAAAGTTTAAGGATTGTACCTAATTATAATAAGTTACCCCAAGTTCTATTTATCTCAGATCATTGTTAAAACCTTATAAGCATAGAATATACTAATCAAGGTGTCATGTCTAGATGATTGAGATAGCTTCGACGATTGATGCAAAATTGCAAAATCTTAGGTATCTTTTTTATACTAATGGACATTACCCTTAATAGCTTACCCATATCTTAAGTACACAGTATCGATTCTATTATTGATAAGGGAATGACCGCTGCAACCGATATGACCTGACCTGGTATTCTGTGACGTGTCGTGACATGACTTGTCATTCAATGTCACACCTGTCAACATGTTTGACAAATTGGCGTGATGCCAAAAACAAAGTTCGAGTGATAAAGAGTATCACTTCGAAAGCAACAAAGTTTATCACATTCATAAGCCTCAGGTAAAACTTTACAAAGGAATTAATCAACATCATCACCATTATCATTATCATCATAATCAGTTTACTTTTTTTACTTTTATCAGTCTAACTGTGCTGGATACAGGCTTCTCTCAAGGTGCACCACTGCATTCAGGTATGTTTGTTGTTTAAATCTTCGCATCCAGTACTTGTCAGCCATCAATCGTAGGTCATCCATCGCTTCATGTAGGTATTCTTCGGGTCCCACATTGCATTTGTCTGAATGAAAAAAACATAGCACTTACTGCATGACCACATTCACGTACAAATAGAAGCAATAAATAGTAGTTTAGATATACTAAACCTAAATCACATACCACTACTGAATTTTACTGTCGGCCATTATCAACCCTAATGGGGGGCAATACAATAAAACACAGCGAATTATGTCCCTAAAAGGTATTTTCGTAATTACAATTTGTATCAGTCGATTTGTTGTTCCCAGTTTCTCTTGGCAACCTAGAATGAATATTAAACCGATACGTTATGGACACACCGAGTGGTGCCATACTGTCTTAAAGATTGTTGATGAACGTTTTAAAAAAATAATAAACACAGAGAAAAAGAAGTTTCTAGCGAACGGTTTACTCTATAACCATATCCCTCGTTTCTACATTTGTAAAATTAATTGTATCGTAAAGATGGAAAAATGTAACGTCACTACAGATGGGTTACATTTTATTTAGATCAGATCATCATCGGCCACTGAGCTTAGTTTTTGACTGAGACAAGGAAAACTTTTTGCAGCTCTTTGCTCTGTTTAATACTACAAAAGGAGAATAGTTCTTAATAAATGGCTTCTTGAAAGTATCCATTATGAAATAACCTGCGTTCGCTGTACTAGAAACCTAACGAAGGGGCAGAATCGGAAAGCAAATGACCAAATCGATACTGGACATTAATAATTGATTCCACAGTCGTTCCGTCGTTCCGAACCGTCCGGTAAACATTTTGTGTGCTTTACAATTCTTATTGATCCAATGTAATAGCTTACGTAGACGATTTTCTAGTTGGTTTTATGCATTTGTAACTTATTGTCTTTACCGTTGGCTATGCCGCTTTGTCTGTTAAAAGCTTTGATGCTATCGGGAAAATTGTCACACAATTGACAAATGGTTTCGGTTTAATGTATGGCTTATTTCATATGATTTTGGTTTATTTTTTATTGTTTACGTATTACATACTTTTACTTAAATTCTTTTGTAAAATTTTAAGCATTCCGTTCCTTCCCTTGATGTATTAAATAATGGTTTAGCTATGAGAATTTACATAGATGATGTTTTTTCTCTATAACGAATATCTATAACAAAATATTACAAGAGATAAAAAGAACAGTGCAGCCGATACATCTATTTATAGTGAGCATTCAGTAGGCTTCACACAATGAGCTGGTAGATCCAAGTAGGGCAGTGTAAAGATGAATTCACACTTGAAGTTATATTTCACATTAGTTGGTTCAAACCTACTCTTCTTTTGGTAGGCACAGTTGAGATAATTAATACGTACCTAAATGCATCATGTAAGTAAATAGCTACTTACTGATAGATTTTTTTATTTTATTTTTAGTACCTACCTCAGAGTCAGCTTCTGTTTACAATATGTTCAAAACTGTTCTACGGATTAATACGGTACTTAGCAACTATTTACTATAGGTACGCTCAAAAACAGAGGTTTGTTTGTTTCTTCTCCGCTTTATTTTTTCCATTCCATTTAAAATATTACCAAAAGAACTGTAATATTTGCTGACAAATTTTGTTTTTTATTATTTGTATTAAAACGTTTTTTTAATGTGATGCTTCCTTTACAGCCAGTATGTGACACGGTTAGAAAATAATATCCCTGCAGCTTGCGTGACCTACAATATAGGTGTGTAGCATTTCTAGACTACCTACCACTACCTAATCGTTTGATCGGATTCTTTCTTCTTTTCACGTCGATTTCATATTCCTTATTTCTGAGGGTGATTCTTTGGAGTCATATTTACCTAAATAATGTCACGCTTTTCTCTCTGGTTTAGTTATTGGCTACATCTACAACGTGTAACAGAAAGGGTATATGCATCGAGAAATGTGTGAATCTACCCATGAAACTGAACAACTTTCCCTAAGGAACATAGGTCGAAATACGAAAAAAAAAATTTGACTTCCCATACTAAATACGCTATCAGCTGATGCATTTTGTATGAGAGGTCACAATTTTTTTTTTCGTATTTCGACCTATGTTCCTTAGGGAAAGTTGTTCAGTTTCATGGGTAGATTCACACATTTCTCGATGCATATACCCTTTCTGTTACACGTTGTATAATTATTGGTAACGCAGAATTTTGGTTTGGATGATTTGTTTGGGAAATATACTTAGTCAAAAGTTCTGTGACTTATTCTTCTTCGACATTACCAGAGAACATCGTTATTGGTGTGTCACCAGCTACCTGCTACTTTTCGTGCTACCTATCCAAAATTCTGTGAAGACTTTGGCAGAATGGACTTGTTGGCAGTCGATTTCATAAGAAGGAAGGATCGTTTGATTGGTGGTCCTTTTTTTTGTCCTGGATGCCTCAAGCCTTACCAGCTAATCCAGTCGTAATGATTATCTTTTCTCACATATTTTTTATAAATCATTCCATTCACCCGCACTTAGCCAGTAACGCGGTCATTATTCGGCAGTTACTCTGGATGCGTGCCAGCAACCAGTTTATTGCTGACTATCCATCTCGATGTGCGCTGCCGACCGATGGCTGTGAAGCTTGCTGTGAAGTGAATGCGTTAGGCTGTGTTCAATGTTCGCGGGCTGTACGTGGGCTGAACGCATGTTTCATACGTTATGACCTAAGGTTATGACCAACGCGCGTGGCTTGCGCATGGAGTGCGTGGGGCCAATTGTATGAATGTGTATGAAATACGCGTTAATCCCGCGTTCATCAAAATATTGTATAATGTGTAAATGCAGTATGTGTTTGGGCACGCGCAAAACATTCATAATAATATACCTACGAGAATCGTTTCTTTTTAACTTAGGTATGGGCGAAATTGTGTTATTTATATTATGTTAATGTTCCTAGTGAGGAAATACCCTGAAGAAACATTTCAAACTTGATTCTTGCCTGAAAATCATCAACAGTCCAATATAGGCCGTCGCGCTCCTAAACCGGAGTATTTTATCTGTCGATGGTCTGGCGATACGCCAACGGGGTGTTGTTGCCTCCGGATGAGTCTGTCCAACGACGATCGTTTTTCAAACATCCTGTATTTCCTGCGGTATAAATCTCCACGTGCGTTTGAATGAGCAGTTTTTCAGGTCACATTGAGAAACTGACATGTTTTCATCAACTCGATAGATGGCACTAGCGCTAATTTCCTTCTAGATATTATTATAAAAAACTACAGGGTATTACAAAAAAAGTGAGCATTAGTTTCACCAATCAAAATATTAAAATTCAATCAAAATCTAACGTTTATTTATTTATTTTATCATAAGTAGGAACACCAACTTTTCTTCATTCCTACAAAGATTTTGTTAAAAGCAAAATATTTTCCCACAGCACTTTGTTGCCTTTGAGTTAACGTTAAAAGCGTCCTTTTGGGACATCGCATTTAGAAAATTCTTCTCCAAATCTAAACGTACAAAAATTTGAAAGCGACATCCTGACTTTAGAGAACCTACTTTGAATATCCAGTGCTTTGAAAGAGCTGCTCCAGAAACGATTATCCTCTTGTCAACAGAATGAATTTCACAAAATGGCGACGGCACTCCTCTGCTTTACCCAATGCTTCGAAAACTTCAGCAAGCCCTTGGCCTAATATAATAGCTGTAGCCAGTAGCTGTAGCTGCTGGACATTTGATGGAAGGAGTAATATTCTCTTTTTTTTATTAGTGATCGCCATTAAAGTTATACAGAAAGCGCTGCTGCCCAATTTTGTAATAATTGACATAATACGGCAGTAAAATTAACACAGTGTTTCAAAATAATATAAAGAAAATACTGTTTTGATAGTAACAATTTGATTAAAATAAAAAAGAGAAACTAGTGTCACCGAGCTATACTTATAATGAATGTGGTGAAAAAAGAAACTAACGCCGACAAACATGGCCACCAACGCCATTTTTGACAGTTCTCCCAACATGTAAAGCTCATTAAAAGCTACTATCATTCGTAGATTAAAAGCGTAGTAGATTTTGTATTTTGTAGCTTTATTGTACTTTGCTAATAAAGAAAACATGGTATGGTACAACATTTTCAAATTTACTTGGCCAATAATAATACTTACTCGACCAGCTGAAGCTATCCGCGTCTCCATTCAATGCCCTGCTACGGCAATTTTCATCTCCAAGGAAAATGTAATATTGACTAAATTCCAGTCGCTATGCAATTATGGCCTGTAATTCCTTAGGCATTCTGTTACGAGGGCGATAATTTAAAGGGATTTTTTCGACCCCTTAGGCGTGTTATTTGACGCAAGATTGTTTCTTATTCGTGTTGACTTATTTATTATAAAAAAAACTGTTAAGGATGAATAATATTGCATGGATAATGGATATCTGATAGCCGTAGGGCAGAACTTTTGAATTGAAACTTCTTACCTGACTGTATGATGAAAAGGTGGTAAGGTGGTAATGTGTTGAAAAAAAAAGACGAGCTATGCTGAGTTGGGTATTTATTAAATAGGTATTTTGAATTCTTTTCTTTTGTTTTTTCTTCGCATTCCTCTTTTGGACGTGCGCTTAGGATCCTTAACGATCTAAAATTCACTTTATCCGCAGAGATGGGATTTTTGACCTTTAAAATTGTAAATATTCTACCTGCGTATTTAAGCTCAGGTTGCTCACATACAGATACAACCCAAATCTGTTCAAGTACCTTGTTCAAAACTTGCCAGGTTAAATTGTAGATTTAAGAACAAACTTGATTAAACTAAACTGGATATTTAGATTCTTAACTTTTTCCTGACCTAGAAAGTAAAATACTTACTCATTCTGTTAAAAAAAAGTTATATAGACGTCGTCAGCGTAGGTACACTCTTTTCAGTCTGCATTAAAGAGGCAAGTATTCTTTGAACCTTTTATCATGGCATCAAGCCAAACAAAACAAATAAAGTCCTCATTACGGCCCAGAGGCCTATTTTCACCTGTCGCTATAATAAAGGACTCCCGTTTTCATCAGACACTTTATCCTCCCAACAGTTCTGGCTTCAGGCCAAGATGTGCTCGATATACTGCGCTGGATGGTGACAACCCTATCTACATTTTGGACGGATAGTGTCATTGCAAATTACTCTCATTTGTTCTAGCATTCATATTCTTGATAGGTCATATTAGTTTTATTTTAAAAGCTGTGACTCTTTGAATGGCGTCTGCTAAGGTTTTCTCGCTATACTTACTTACAGCACTAGCTGGTGATATGAAATCTTCAACATCATTTTTGGATTAAGTTTTTTTCTTTAGAATAAAATATATTCATTTGTTGTTTTATTTTTGGTACCTTATTCTAGGACTATGAGTTTAAATATATAATAAAGTTCCAAAAATTTAGACAAAATGATGTTTTATGATGGTTATATGTAGCATGCAAATAATGAGACTAATAAAAAAAATTAAGTGGTGTAAAATTCTGTTGTTTACGGACAACAAATCGTGTAAGGCGAATCCGACTATTACCGACCACCGAAAACGTAAATTCATTGTAGCACAGATCGCACCCCGCCATTTGAAAACAGCCTCTACGTCTACCGGGCTTTCTCTAAATAATGTTCCTTGAATTTATTGCCATAATAAATGTTAGGTCCCCTTTTTCTATGAAAATAAGTTTAAATTTACTGTTTTCGGGGGTTAAGTTCCGCTATTTTTCCTTGAGACAATGATTTTTGCGGTTTTAATGAAATTGGGTTGGTTGGGGGCAAAATTGCATTATTGTACTGTATTTGGTAAGGTTTGCTTTGAAATCATACTCATAAAAGTTATATGAGTAAGTTAAATAGGAATGTATACCACGTTAAGAGTAAAACTTATTGAACTAAGGAAGTGCACCATAATTAAAATATTTAGTCAGTGTAAAAGTTGCGGTAAGCAAACCTTAGATAATACTAATTTGGTTTAAAAATTGAGAAGTCAATCAAAATATAAATCGCTTTTTCAAATACACCAACCAGTTCATTAAAATTCAGAAAGCAGGAAAGGAATGCAGAAGTTATTCAAACAGAACATCCCCCAAATCAGAATTTAATTAAACAAAATTTTAATATCGCGATACACCCAAAGTATGTATCAAATGTATGTATTCCCAAAACTCGCGTTATTAAACCTTTCCGTTTTGTTTTGAACATACCTCATCCTCGGATCCCAAATATGCGGACGCCTGAAATATTTACATAGCAAAGACGTAACTTTTAATTGCTGTGTACGCTCAAAAACTTCGCGACGAACCCTTTCGTCGATTAAAATCACATGAGGCGAAGTTGTTTGTGATCTGACGAAGAGTTAGGCAGATAGATACGGCTTTAGGTTTCCTGTTAATTACAAACAAAAAATATGGTCGCACTCAAACTCATAGTCCTTTATTATTCTGTATTTTGCAATGACTAAACTTGGACATAATATAACAACAATCACAAAGAACACCTATTCATCATTCAAATATCTTTATGATCGATGTGTGGATAATCTATAAAAATTAAATATTGTAACACCTACACTAAATAGAACAGCAAAATGAAAAATAGAACGAAAACATCTTTGATATCGAGTTATAGATTATTATGTCAATGATATCTTAGTTCTATTTGTTTTAGTACAAATTGACAAAATATTGAATACATTAAATAGGAATGTAAACCTACCCATTACCCTATGTATTTTTTCACAAATAATTAACCACAGATTTGTTCACAACGTCTGAAATAAAATATATTTTCGTTTCCTTAAGGACATTCAAGAAATTCCGGCGACTTATTTTTGTATCTAATTCCCTGTTGAGAGAAAGTTGTTTGCTATCTGCTAAATACGCCCCGAAGGTGGATCAGATTGCTTGAGTTTTAAGACCAACTTTATTTGTATAGATGTTATTAGCCTTGTCTATTTCGAGATTGTTTGCTTTAATCAACTTACCAGGAGTTGTATTATTTTCATTGCTAATTCTTAGAATAAAATTTTCAGTGTCTATGGCGATCGATTTATCAATTTCGCAATTATAGCTGCAATTTTCCTTCGATTATTGAAACATTATTCTTTTATATTGAGTGAAATCTACTATAATAAATTTTACATACCGATTCACTGACTTTACAAATAGATCTACGGGCTCAAAGCTAGATTGGGATACCACACAATTTACAAACCATATCCCTACTCAAATTTCAATCAGAAAAACCAATCTTCAAAGCCCGAATCCCTCTCATATCCCAACGTAATCACCGAACTAAAAAGTCCGAAATATTATTTCAACAATCCTCTCCTATCCGTACTTATTTGTAGAGATGAGCCCATCGAGTCGACGCAAAGTCGGTCCACTGCAAAATTTAATCCCGGATAAACAGTATCGCAGTTGGTTATATCGGAGTATATTTGGGAAAGCCAGAGTGCTGGTACAAATTTCTGGCGAAGAATGCAGTAAGTTGGTATAATATAGGAGTTGGTATCAAACTTTACATGGACGACTTTTTCGTAGATTACAAACGTACCAACAAGCTTAACCCTTAAATGCGCTGTGTTGTAGTTCTACAACACCTAAATATTTACGCTATAAAACTTCCAATATTAAATATTTTTTGTAAAATCTATTTAAAAGTAGTAGTAAACACATAAAGAAAGATATTGAAAACACTATTTAATAAAATAATCATGATTATCTCCCAATTGGAGGGTAGAAATCAAAACGATTCTGGGTGTCGATTTGTGTGCGATTTTGATCTCAAGTTTTATTATTAAATTCTCAAGGTAAGGCATTGCTAAAAATCACACGTATCAATAATATATTCAAATTTCAAATAATTACACAATTTTATAAAATTAAATTACACATACATGTGAAATTGCCTTTTAAATAGCTGTTGCAGAGCTGCAACATTGCGCATTCTGGACATGAATAAAGTATTTGGTTATAGTAAATAAACCGCCCATATTTTAATCAGAACTCTTCAAAATTTTAGTCATTTGAATGCTGGTATTGTTTATAAAGATGACCTAGAACATAGCAGTAGTGAATGTGAGGAGAAGCCTGAAACTTTTCAGGAAAATCAGTACTGTTTTCCGGAGAAATAATTGTCAGGACGAAGGGAAATAAGATAAAATGAGGGTTACTTAGACCCACCACTGGTGGAAGACCAATCAAATCTAATTGAAGATGATCCATCATTGGTAAATCTTCATCTTTCGTCTAGCAGCTGATCTCAGCTGATAAGTTCTTAGCCCATTGGCCTGTATGGTCAGATTGTAGAAGGTGTAATTTTCCTTCTTGCATAGGTTCACCCATACAATTTGTATAAAATGTGGTGTTTTCCTATGTTTTAGTAAGAAAAACATTTTTTTTTTAATAAATACCACATTAATAAATCTTATTACTAATTAAAAAAGTATTGTTATCATTTAAATATTACTCGTTGTGTTTTTTCATGTATCTTGATTTATTACGCGCTGAGTGCGCCTTGTTGCAGAACTGCAACACCTAGTTTTTTGCTTGAAAAACCATGAAAATATCGTAAAATATTTTTTTCGTTATTTTTCCGCTAACACTTTCATTGCAATACGTAACATAAATTAAAATCAAATAAATTTAAAATGTGGCGCATTTAAGGGTTAAGTTATCCTTATTAAAAACTCACTAAAAAAATTATCCGTGCACATACCGTAAATTTGGTACATTATGGTTTCTCTCCTTAGAATTATTTGTCAATATTGAAAAACTTTTTGACGGAATTCGAAGGCCAGGGTAGATATTCTAAGGAGAGAAACCATAATGTACCAAATTTACGGTATGTGCACGGATAATTTTTTTAGTGAGTTTTTAATAAGGATAACTTAACCCTTAAATGCGCCACATTTTAAATTTATTTGATTTTAATTTATGTTACGTATTGCAATGAAAGTGTTAGCGGAAAAATAACGAAAAAAATATTTTACGATATTTTCATGGTTTTTCAAGCAAAAAACTAGGTGTTGCAGTTCTGCAACAAGGCGCACTCAGCGCGTAATAAATCAAGATACATGAAAAAACACAACGAGTAATATTTAAATGATAACAATACTTTTTTAATTAGTAATAAGATTTATTAATGTGGTATTTATTAAAAAAAAAATGTTTTTCTTACTAAAACATAGGAAAACACCACATTTTATACAAATTGTATGGGTGAACCTATGCAAGAAGGAAAATTACACCTTCTACAATCTGACCATACAGGCCAATGGGCTAAAGAACTTATCAGCTGAGATCAGCTGCTAGACGAAAGATGAAGATTTACCAATGATGGATCATCTTCAATTAGATTTGATTGGTCTTCCACCAGTGGTGGGTCTAAGTAACCCTCATTTTATCTTATTTCCCTTCGTCCTGACAATTATTTCTCCGGAAAACAGTACTGATTTTCCTGAAAAGTTTCAGGCTTCTCCTCACATTCACTACTGCTATGTTCTAGGTCATCTTTATAAACAATACCAGCATTCAAATGACTAAAATTTTGAAGAGTTCTGATTAAAATATGGGCGGTTTATTTACTATAACCAAATACTTTATTCATGTCCAGAATGCGCAATGTTGCAGCTCTGCAACAGCTATTTAAAAGGCAATTTCACATGTATGTGTAATTTAATTTTATAAAATTGTGTAATTATTTGAAATTTGAATATATTATTGATACGTGTGATTTTTAGCAATGCCTTACCTTGAGAATTTAATAATAAAACTTGAGATCAAAATCGCACACAAATCGACACCCAGAATCGTTTTGATTTCTACCCTCCAATTGGGAGATAATCATGATTATTTTATTAAATAGTGTTTTCAATATCTTTCTTTATGTGTTTACTACTACTTTTAAATAGATTTTACAAAAAATATTTAATATTGGAAGTTTTATAGCGTAAATATTTAGGTGTTGTAGAACTACAACACAGCGCATTTAAGGGTTAAGCTTGTTGGTACGTTTGTAATCTACGAAAAAGTCGTCCATGTAAAGTTTGATACCAACTCCTATATTATACCAACTTACTGCATTCTTCGCCAGAAATTTGTACCAGCACTCTGGCTTTCCCAAATATACTCCGATATAACCAACTGCGATACTGTTTATCCGGGATTAAATTTTGCAGTGGACCGACTTTGCGTCGACTCGATGGGCTCATCTCTACAAATAAGTACGGATAGGAGAGGATTGTTGAAATAATATTTCGGACTTTTTAGTTCGGTGATTACGTTGGGATATGAGAGGGATTCGGGCTTTGAAGATTGGTTTTTCTGATTGAAATTTGAGTAGGGATATGGTTTGTAAATTGTGTGGTATCCCAATCTAGCTTTGAGCCCGTAGATCTATTTGTAAAGTCAGTGAATCGGTATGTAAAATTTATTATAGTAGATTTCACTCAATATAAAAGAATAATGTTTCAATAATCGAAGGAAAATTGCAGCTATAATTGCGAAATTGATAAATCGATCGCCATAGACACTGAAAATTTTATTCTAAGAATTAGCAATGAAAATAATACAACTCCTGGTAAGTTGATTAAAGCAAACAATCTCGAAATAGACAAGGCTAATAACATCTATACAAATAAAGTTGGTCTTAAAACTCAAGCAATCTGATCCACCTTCGGGGCGTATTTAGCAGATAGCAAACAACTTTCTCTCAACAGGGAATTAGATACAAAAATAAGTCGCCGG
Organism: Scrobipalpa atriplicella; assembly: GCA_029255725.1. Lineage (NCBI taxonomy): Eukaryota > Metazoa > Arthropoda > Insecta > Lepidoptera > Gelechiidae > Scrobipalpa > Scrobipalpa atriplicella. Next base: position 101,741 of record JARACY010000352.1, read on the forward strand.
AATTTCTTGAATGTCCTTAAGGAAACGAAAATATATTTTATTTCAGACGTTGTGAACAAATCTGTGGTTAATTATTTGTGAAAAAATACATAGGGTAATGGGTAGGTTTACATTCCTATTTAATGTATTCAATATTTTGTCAATTTGTACTAAAACAAATAGAACTAAGATATCATTGACATAATAATCTATAACTCGATATCAAAGATGTTTTCGTTCTATTTTTCATTTTGCTGTTCTATTTAGTGTAGGTGTTACAATATTTAATTTTTATAGATTATCCACACATCGATCATAAAGATATTTGAATGATGAATAGGTGTTCTTTGTGATTGTTGTTATATTATGTCCAAGTTTAGTCATTGCAAAATACAGAATAATAAAGGACTATGAGTTTGAGTGCGACCATATTTTTTGTTTGTAATTAACAGGAAACCTAAAGCCGTATCTATCTGCCTAACTCTTCGTCAGATCACAAACAACTTCGCCTCATGTGATTTTAATCGACGAAAGGGTTCGTCGCGAAGTTTTTGAGCGTACACAGCAATTAAAAGTTACGTCTTTGCTATGTAAATATTTCAGGCGTCCGCATATTTGGGATCCGAGGATGAGGTATGTTCAAAACAAAACGGAAAGGTTTAATAACGCGAGTTT